>VZSZ01005396.1:0-49231 GCA_013398815.1 Ibidorhyncha struthersii | reverse complement strand
CGGGACAATTAGCTTCGTAATTCGTTAGCGCCGCTCGCTCGTTAGCTGCCCAGAGGGACCCGCCAGCAGCCTGGCTGTGTGCGCTGACTCGGCACCCCGAATTTCATGGGGTGCTGAGGTTATGTGAAGCGGTGGGAGATTTGGATTTTGCACAGTGGGTTTGAGGAATGACCGTGTGTCAGCTGAGGCCTTGCGCTGTCACCAGGCTCGTTCCTGATGCGGGTGGGCAGTGTTTCTAGACTTGATTATTGCTCTTGAATTTGAACATTGGTGACATTTAAGCTGTTGGCGTTTAACAGAGGATTCCAAATTTCAATTTTTCTTCATTGCATGTGGGAAAAGTACTTTTTTTTTTTTCAGATGCTTTGTGTATTTCCTGATTAAAAAATAAAAAAAAATAAAAAAATCAACAAATCAACCATAACAACCCCATACCATTTCATGGCAGTAGGACTTTAGGTCCAAATGCAGTGGAAGAGCCCTTTCCAAGACCTTTCGCATGCTGGAGGATGTGCCTCTTTGCTTTGCTCTCCGTTTCCCCAGGAACATGCCATAGCCGGGCACAGAAGTGGTAAATCTCTACTTAGGTAAATTCTTTACTTGAATACCTACGTGTGGTATTCTTTCTTTTCCGATTTTGTGTTGCTTGGGGGAGACATAGCAAACTTTAAATAGATGTTAATATGTTTTATAAACAGTCTTTAGAGAATTTTCATCTGACCTTTGTATAGCTGAATCAGAAAACTGAAAGGATTTAGTAATGAAAGTCAGTAGGAAAAAAAACTGAATACACAAATCTGATACAGCTTGTCTTGCAAAGTCTGCTTCTGCATACGTTCTATTTTAAACTTGATGTTGTTTTAGTATGAAACTTTGCCCTTACTTCTACCTGCCCATAACTCTTATGGACTGTTAATAAATAAGAAGATTTAGTTTGTGCAGTTTTGGAAACAGGATTTTAACTTCATTGGTGTTTTTTTAGTGGCTTCTTTTATGTCTCTACAGAATATCTACCCAGACATACTGATTTCCATCTAATCTTTCAGACCCATAACCTTAGATGGTATGTTCTCCACGAGTTCTGACACCATACATCAGACTTTACATTGTTATGGGGAGGGTCCCCCATCAGTCGGTAGGAGTAAATTATTCCATATCTGAAGTCAATATCATATAGAAAGTCTTGAAATGAGCTCTATGAATTGAGCACTTCCTGGAGAAACAGCAGGTGTGAAGAAGTCTTCATCCTGGGGAGCAGTTAGCATCAGCAGGACCAGTCTGGAAAAAGGTAGGCATTTGTGCAAGCAATGTAACAAACTATACTAGAGCCCCCTTTTCCTTGGATTTATGTTTTCTGATTAGTTGAAATTCATGCTTTCTATACATTATGGTTCAAGATTTTTTTTCCTGTGGTCCCTGGAGACTTACAAGGTCTCTTTTGTATGTTCTTTCCCTGATGCTTGGCAGCTGTTTGACGTTACAGCCATGCTATTTGTTGGGACTGTTACATATCCTTTGCATGGTTGCCACTTTTCATGAGAATTGCAGGGACTTCACAGGCGTCTGGGACTTTGAGACTTGTACTTCTCCACCAGCTTTCTTCAAATCTGCACCCAGATTCAAAAGCGAGTGGAGGAAAGAAGAAAAAGAGATTTTCCAACAATATGTCTGCATCCGTTTTTCTCATTCTTGGAATTAAATAATGGGATGAGAAGGTATAGTCCAGGGTATGGAATTTAAGAAGTGCTGTAATTTGTACAGAGGAGTTGAATGATGTATTGCTATTAAAAGTTCCAGGGAGGTTTAGTTTTCAGCTATGTTAAGTGTGTTACTTGCTAGGTTGCTCGTAGAAAGCAGTAATCTCTGCAGAACTTTTCATGTGACTTATGAATTTTATAGTGTTAGTTTTATGGCACTTTCTTTAAGTCTTAATTTCAAGTGTATACAGCAAGGCATGTTACATAAAATCTAGAAGACAGTGGTGATGCAGAGCTACTGATGTTATGGAGTAGGTAAGAGCTGCTACATTTTCTGAAGAGTGCAATGAATGAAAGACCTACTTCATCAGATTTCCAGTACTGAAGATTCAGAATTGGTCCGGTAGATTTATATCCCTTAATGCAAACTTGAAGAAAAATCCTGGGGCAGGAAGCATCATAGTTGTTTGGTTGTCAGTTGCTTTTTATTGGCAATAGACCTGAGGGTGAGAGGCATAAGCAGTGCCTTATAAAGGATCATGTAAACTGTTGTTTCAGAGATAGAATGTTATAAGCACATTTGTGGAGTGTCCACTGTTGATTTGTGGCATGTCTACTGTATACTATTGAACATGTATGTGTCAGTAATGTCTGTATTGTAGCCGTAGATTAAATTTTAGTTCTGTCTGCTGGTGTGGACAGAAGCACTAATCTGAAGGAATGTGATTGATCTTTCTCCAAAGATGGAGCTTGTGTTCAGTTTGGTAAGCATATCTGAAAAGATGACAGTATCTGCGCTCATATTTTGTTAAGCATAGAGTATTGTTTCTAATTTATAGCAGTCAAGTACTGCTTTTTTAAAATGCAGGGTATTGTAAATAGAAGTCTCTCTGATTACATGACATTTTTTAATATCATGCAGAAATGTGCTTTCAATTTTTTGTGCTTTGATTTTAATTTCTGATGTATTCCTGCTTTGTCATTTTACAGTCTGCGTTTGTGTTGCTGTTGTGTTTAGTAGCTTGGGAAAATAACGCTGCTGCTAAATTGTCTTGCATCTTGTAGAACCTTATTCTCAATAGAGAAGAAAGAAAAAACAGAAATAAGTCGGATATCCTGACAGCTTGACAGAGGTTGAATTATGGAGAAACATCCCTTTGCTAAATTTTGTCATGCTGCAGTTCCTGGCAGAGCTGGTGACGGAAGCTGAAAAGAGCAGTGACAATTTCTGCGATTCTTTTCGAGCCAAGTGACCTGAACAGCAAACTGATGGCATAGCAAGTAACAGTAACAGCATGGCTGCTAACAGGGCTCAATTGCTGGGGATGTATCCAAATGCGAGCATTAAAAAAAAAAATACTGCTTGCTAATACCTGTTAGTGAGATGATTCTTTAGCCCTGCTTTTGCAGTTGCTAATGATGCTATAAATGGAGGGCGGCCGAGCTGCGACCACAAGGTTAGATCAGGGCCAAAAAGGGCTTCAGCAGAGCATGAGCTCCTTAAAGTACTAGTTTACATTTTCTTTATTACAGCAACAACCCTTTCTTACTTGCATCTGTTTCACTTCTAAGAGGCCTGGCTAAACTGGCTTATTTGCTGCATTTTGGGGGATAGTCTCCCTTGCTAGCAGGTCTTCCTTGCTCTTTCTATGGTTATGCTCTCTATTATGGCATGATTGCTTAATCTGATTTATTTTCCTTAAATGTGTATTGACAATTCTTAAAACATGTTAACACCTCATCTGCTGCCTTACATCATGTGTTCTGTACAGCTTGTCCAACAAGTTCTCAAATACAGAGGGCAGTGTGAAATGTCTAAAGCTCGATTTCTTTAATTATCCCTAGTACGTTGTCCCTTGGTCATTGCTTTTACCTGTCTTTTGTGTATTTAACTTAAAATTTCTTGACAAAAAGTGAAAATGACTGTGCTGGCTTAGCATTTCTGAGTGAAAGAATAAGAGCTAACATGCAAGGTGTCTTGTCTCCAGACAGACACAAGGGAAAATTCCCCCTGCCCCTTACTATAAAACTGTGAGAATAACACCAGCCTGCTCAGAGCATCACCATAGTGTTTTGGGACACCTGAAAACAAAACCTGTGCTCAGGTTAGAAAGCAGAGGCTGTCAGAGCAAAGAGGAGTCTTGTGATAAAATTTAACTTCACCTTGGGAAGAGCTGTGGCATGCACAGTTCTTGTCAGTGCATTGTGCTGTGGTATTTCTTGCCATCCCTTGAGGTTCCAAAGAATAATTGTTGCTCTTACGTATTTGTTATTTCTGGCATACAGGACACTGAAGCTCTTTCATCTGAGCTGTCAAGTGAAAAACTCTGTCAAAATGCTGATATTACATTTATATCTCTTAGTTCCTATACTTTTTTTCTGATGCTGGGTGTGTTTGCAGTGTATTTAGTAATATTTATTAAAGAGCATAGCTCGCTTTTTCCTCTTATAATAAAGGGACGCTTTTGTCTGAGCTATCAAACATTTAGAACTGGTGTAATAAACATAATCCTTTTGTAATGTTCTCTGTTGTGTAACAAACACATTTTAAACATCAAAGTTTATTATTAGCATAGATTGTTCTTCAAAAGCGATTTCTGAAATGCATTGCAAATCGTTCCCTTTCAACAAATCCTTATGCATATGCAAATCCTATTGAAACTGTTTGCTTCTCTGCGATTAGCACTTGTGCATTCAGAGTTTAAAAGCCTGCATGAACGTATGGGGGTGGTGCGTGTAGTAAGACAGAATAAGTACTGGCATTCATCTTCTGGATTCCTGTGCCAGAAAACATCCAGCACTGCTACCGAGTTTAAAATACATGTGTTTCTCATTCTGTATAAAGTAGAGAATTCTTAAACTAATTGCATAGGATTTAGGTTTAAAATTGAAGTTTGATCTGATGAGGTTGCTTGCAGTGGTAAGTCTCTGGTGTTGCAGAAGGAAACTCGTGACCATTAAAGGTGGGACTTTTGCCTCTTCCCGCTCAGTAAAAAAAGCATTTGCACCAGTCTTGTAATGTGCTTGATACATCAACAGTAAATGCACAGTGAATTTGATCTGTAAGCTACTCATTTCAGTTTTTAGAGAAGGTGTAATTGGCCCGTGTGTTGACCAGTCTTAAAACAGTGCATTGCTTAACAGGTGACTATTTACTGGCAGTCATTAAGGCTGCTGGTGGATGGTCAGGCCCACTAAGTTGGGGTATTTTGACGTGCGTGGTAAGGGATACATACCTAGAGCTGGATTCAGTACTGGGCTAAGATAGCTGTTGGCATCTGGGCATCCTAAATCCTTTGCTAAGGATAAAAATATCCCTTGAACGCCATAGATACGGAAGCTTGTTGTCCTGTTCATATGGTTACTTTAATGATGCCTAGATTCTCGGGGTGGGACAATCTTTAATGTCTATTTTGTAAATCAATGTTGTTCACTTATATCAAGCTCTTGTTTATTTTCCTTAGTTGTGTATGCACACATACCCAAAGCAGCATGGCCAGACTGTGTACATCGTAGGTTCTAGTTACTATTTTGTGGAAAACTGAAAATACAGCATAGTATTGTGTTGTGCAACTCAAAAAGACAAGTCTGTAGAATATAAAGCTACTTTTTGAATAGCTTCTTTTTACATATTTTGGCATTTCATTAATTTTGTCTTTCCAGAAGTAACAATTTTCCTGTGATCAATGTAGACTTGTGTTAGCAATGCACGCTTCATTTTGTTTTAAGAAGTAAGCTGGAAAGTTAGTTGGCAGATGGATGGGACCATGTTACGAAAATTATCCTATGAAGTGCAACTGTTGGGTACAGGGGCTTGACGTGCGAAATGAGACTCCACAACTGAGAAGGTTGTAAAGTAGGTATGTCTATTCAGCGCCGGGCAGCACAGGGGGTCGCCCCACCACAATCATGCATGCCCGGTCCAGCGGTTTTCTCAAATATATATAGTACTTGATCACATAATCATAGGATTTCCCAATACACCTATACATATACATGACCTGTCCCTGCTTCGTATTAAAATTAGCTCTAAAAAATCATATTCATAAACTCCTCCCAACTGCGCTTGCGCAGTGCCTCCTGGTGGTGGTCACTGAGGGTCGTGAAGATGAAGGCTGATGATTCCTCTCCATCACCACAAGTAACGTTTTGTCCCTGCGCAGACTCAGTTCTTCTTTAGTCTTTGTCCGGACTGCAGGGTTGGTTTCAACCGTTTTTCAAGACATGTTCTTATTTGTTATCGGGAACCATCCTTGGCAATGTCATACGACTTCTTGCCTCATCTAGTTTTCAGTAATATATCACTACTAGTCAATCAGTACACAATGTGTTATTATCTTTATCATATACCCCTGACTCAGGCTCAACTAGTTTTATTAAGGGATTACAGAAATCGGGGACTCTAGCAAACTTGTTTGGTGTCAACTTGTTTCTCCCTGTGTGTACCCTAGGTTAATAAAGCATTTTGAGAGTTTTGGGGTTAAAATACCTGTGCTGTGTTCCCTTGGATGCTACTGCGTGCCTTAATGTTGGCAACTGGTTTATGTAATGGGCACATCCTTTTCTTGCCGATGCTTATGCTTGTAGGACTGCAAATGTCATGTCAATAAGCTGGCCTCCACCAGTATTAGATTTAAAAATATGGAGGATATGTAAGCAAGAGATTATTAAAATTTAAAGTGTGGTACAAAAATTTTGCCATGAAGAGCTTTTTCTTGCTCATTTTAACTGCCTAGCATCTGTGATTTGAAGGGGGGCTGGGGCAGGGTGAGAACTGGTTGCTTGGTGGGTACCCTGACAGTCAGCAGATCTGACTTCCCTTCATTATCTGCTGATAATTGGTAACTAATGTGAAGTAGCCAAGCGGTGTGCTTTGGCTCTGTTTGCTGTTGTTTGGTTTTCTTTTATTTTCTTTTTTCTTTTTTTGGGGGGGCTGTTTATAGCCCTTGCATGAAAGTTTCCTTTTTAAATTTTTGTGCCTTACACATACGTGCACAACTGAAGCCTTAATTTCCAGCAGAGCTTCTGAGGAGGACAGTCATCTTTGTCCTTACAATGCTAGGTTGAGATCCAACCATACCTGATGAGGTGAGGGTGCCACTGGGTGCCACTATGGCTTTGGGCACCAAACAGAGCTGGCAGCACCTGCAGCCATAGTGCTCCTATGTGGGAAGGAGTTGTCCTGCCTTCTGGGGAAGCCAGTGCAGTCCCTTGGCAGTGGATTTAAAATCAACAATTAACGTAACTAGACGTGAAGCAGATGTGGTAGGGAAATGGAAATTTGTTTTCATGTGTTGGTGACACATTAGGGATTTGTTTGTGAATTTTGTGCTTTGTTTGTGAAACCAGTGTCGTTTATCTTGGATTTTAAAAGCAGTATCTGGGACTTGTTCTCAGACAAGGAATCCTCTGCTTTCCTTGGAAGAAAGTAAAGCAGTGCGCTGCTGTCAGCCAGGTTCTGCGGGGTTGGTATTGAGTGTAGAGAATGCCATGCTTCTCTCACAGCATGAGAGAATAATTATTATAAAGCTGGGTTATTATAAAGCTGGCATAAGACTAAAAAGCTAATAGTTTTTTTAATAAATGTACAGATGCATACTCTTTTTTGTTTCAGTATAGTAGACCCCAAGATTTCTAGACACAGAAGATACTGCTGTGTTAGGTACCTTCTAGAGTGTCTCACTGCGTGCATGTCCTTTGAAAAGATTGGAAATGGTTTTCAGAGCCACAAAGACAATTTTAACTTGAGTTTGAAGAAAAACAAACCTTTGCCTATATGCAGTTAATGAAGGAACATTATGGGCAGATGCTGAAGAAATATTTTTTTTCCATAGAAGATTGGATTTTGTGCATAAACCTTGTTAATATTAATAAAGACAGGTCATTACTGGTTTCAAGTCATATATGCAAACTCCAGGAGATGTAGTATGTTAGTGGTGATTCTGTTGGTGATACTTTTGTATTAAAAAAGTTGTGAGGAGTAAATCAGCTTCAGTTTAGCATATACACAATTGACTTGCTCTCATCATTTATGCTTCTTCTGATGGCTGATACAGTTGCTTGTGTCTTACACATAATAATTTACAGTCTCACGGAAAGGTATGTTTAGATTTAAGCTCTGCAATAGTGTAGCTAATGAGAAATATAGGAAATTTATAGGACTTGATGATTGATTGGATTAAGTACCTAGACATTAATTGAAACCTGAAGACTCCCAGCTGTCTTTCAGGTTGGTTTTTTTTAGTATGGGTTTTTTTTTTTTTTAAATCTTCTTGGACAAGCAAAACTATTGCTTCATAGTATTTTGCAAGTACTTTTCATGTTTACGGAAAACATGGTTGGTATGCAAAGGTGGAAGGCTGGTAGGGTTTTTTGGTAATTTGCTAGTGCTTGGATAACCAGTGTTAACCTCATCACCTGCAGGAACTGATTAATTTGTACCTATAGCAGTATTGCTTAGTTCCTTATTTTACAGTCTCAGTGTGACTTCAGTTGTCTTCCCCTAAGATTGTGCATTTTGGCCCAAGTTCAGCATGGAAACTTGCCAGTAGTCAGCAGTTTCTGCTTACCTTCCCTGTCCCTGTTTAGCAGAAGGGCACTCAGACCTAACTGTTGTGTGACAGATTATCTGGATAAATACTTTACATTAATCTCTCCATTAATAACGCTGTTGAACTGGCCATCTCTACAGAGATCGCACAGCTTTCTTCTGTGCTGTCATTCTGTAAATGTACCATTCTTGCTGGAGCTTAGTCTTGTGAAAATGTCTAAATTTCCCATTAAGTGCTTAAAAAGTAATAAAACTAAAGCCATTAGCCTTCACTCGTCAGATCTGTATCAAGAGAAATATTCTTCGGTGCAATAAATCTGATCAAGTGTTCGACATTTATATCATTCAAATTCATTCTCTGGAAATGGGCCTTTGAAGGTAAATTGCATTAAGTAGGGCAGTTTAAATTTTTAATACAATCTTATTGTAACTGTTAGCAAATGATTAAAGTGCAAAGGGGGGCTTATGTTTTGTGAGATTTATGTTAAATGCTATATGATGCTTCTACTCCGGTGGGTTACTGCTTTTATGACAGCTGAATGTGCATAAAAGCCACAAAAACAAACAAAGAATTTAGCCTTTAGTAATAGAGTAGATGACTTTATATCTTCTATTGGATTTGTGGAGATTGTTTTTGGAATGGGATTTATTTCACTTGCAAGTGAAGCAGCAGTCTCGGTAACAATAAGCTTAGTAGTTCTAATGGGAATTAGTGCGTCTGAGAGGTGGATTTTGATGGCTTGGACAACGAGCTCATCAGCTGAGGTATTTTATTTAATCTTATTTAGATCCTTGGTGGTTTGTTTGGAGGAAGATTTTTTGTTAAAGCAAAAGAACACTGTTGTATTTTGTGATTTTGATGGTGAACAATGGACATAACAGGCTCCAGAAGCATTAATGTATTTGTGCATCTTTTCGATGTTACTGCAATATTATTGTTGGTTTTGCTTTGTACAATGTATATGTTCTTACATTGTTAACTCAGTTTTTATACAGGAGATTGTCACCTTTGGGTGCCACTGCATCAGTACTGTATTAGTGAAGTTTGAGTGTTTAGAAAGTACCTCAAATTCTTTTATTTTGAAAAGAAAAGCACGGATGACTCCTTTACGTGTAAATTGTCTGCTTTGTAGTGTTTGGCATGCCATATGACTTTGTCTACCAGATGTGCCAGGAGGGCAGGGGGAAGACAGAAATAGCTCGCTGTTAATTTTACTCCACCACTACAGAACTGAAGCATGCCTTCAATTATATGGTTTTATTAATCGAGCTGCAGTTTGGAGCAATATCATCAGGCTTGCATCATACAGTGACAGGGAAAGTGCAATGTTGTTGGAAAATGGAATAAAAAAATAACAATTTCATTTAGGAGTCAAAATGCTGGGTTTGATTAAACATATGCATTACAATTTCTCTACCTATGTGAAGTTTGGTATTAAAAATATGGGGGAAAAAAAAGAGAACAAACATCTCAATGGCAGAGCCATCTCTATAGATTATTTCAAATACATACTGGCTGGAAATGAATTTTGAAGTGTGTTACAAAATTGCCACAAAATACCAGTGCAAAGTCTTGAGTATTCATTGGTTAAGTAGTTAATAGCAAGATGTAACAGAGTGTGAGGCTACATATTTAAATGCTAAATAAAATTAGGTAGTTTTCCGCAAGAGCCATTAGCAGAGCATCAGAAAGGTGGACAATGTAGCTTGTGTTAGCAGAGTCCTTAAACCGCATTCTATTTTTTTTATCCTATCTTCCAGCCACATCATACTTGTAACTTCAGAGATTAGTATCTGTCTGCTTTCTGCCAATTCAGGCTGGAAAGGGGGTTTATGTCAAAAGTTCATGGACTGTCCTGAGATGGAGCAAAACGGTAGATGGGGTCACCCATTCTTGCACTGATCACTGACTCTAGAGAGTGCTTTTCATCCTCTCTGAAGGGCGTGCTAAAACCTGCCCTGAGAGCATCCAAACTTGTGTTGCTTACAAACAAGCTTGTTTTAGGACTGCTGCAATACTACAGAATTTGAAGATACGTAATTTCTATTCACAAATTACGTTTTTCACTCTGCTACACGGGGGACACAGCCCTTGTTTTGGGACCAGGTGTGCTGTTTATGCACGTAGTTCTGTGATGTCAAGGCACAGTTGCACCTCTGGATGCAGAGACTTTAGATTTTTAAGAAATTATTTTAAATCATTTTAGCAGTTAAAAAAATATAATTGAATATTCTGATGAAAGGCCTTTTTTAATTTTGGTAACAAAACCTTTACTTCACAGGTGAATTACTAGAACTCTCTGAATGAGGCATAAGTTAAGTTGAATGTGATGTAGTAAATGTGAGTAAGTTTCTCTCTACAAGGATGGATATGTCTGATTCTCACAGAATCTTTCTGTCATTTTGTGTGCTATTAGGGAGCTTATTGGATGTACCTAAATCTTTAGACAGTATAAATACTGTCTATGGAAATTGTAATTCAATAGCATGCCACACAAGTAGCCTTCCCATGAAGTTGCTTCAAAATGTAAATATGAAATTACTTGCCAGGTGGTAAAATTCCGAAGCATGGTATTGTTATATGTTATTTAATTTAATGTTTTGACATGATTAATATGATTAATAAATAACTTATGTTTTGAGATAGATACAATGATACTATGCTTAAGAATGTTATTCTTACAGGGTAGTTAAAAACCCAATTATTTTATTTATGGGGATTTTATGAAACATCAATTTGTTGTTGTATTTGAATGTGCTGTTTTCTGTTTGTGCTTGGGGGGGGGTGTTCAAAATTTTTTAAACTTTGTATTTAAAATTGTACCTTTGTGTGGGAAATAACAGGATTTATGACTTGAAGTTCTGTTGATCTTTCCATTACAATGGAGTCATGATTTACTGGTTAGGTAAATCCATGTGCAAAAGTCTTTACCTGTGTGTCTGACACAGCCTTATAAAACCTCAAGCCATATGCTTCTACTTACAACACAGTTCAAGTAATGAAGAAAACATACATTTATATTATAAATTTCTTTAGATGCCAGATGCTTTCCAGATTGTCTAGCAGATTTATTGACATATTTGCTTACCTAATCTTGGGAGACAGTGATTTGCATCAAAGTTGGAAATAAGTGATATGCAGTGTTAATCACAGCTACCTGTGGAGGAAAAAAATATATATTGGCATCGATTAGAGATATTTAATATGGTCTTATTTATAACTGTATTTTTGTATCTGGTAAAACAAGAACAGCTGTTATTTCTGGGAGCCAGAGCTGAAATGTGTATTTCAATGAAAGCACCACAAAAAAACAATGGTACCAGTAAGATGTGATTTAAATTTATTTTAAAGAGAATTGTGGTTAAATCTTTTAGAGACATTACAACTGAACTAGCCTGTTGTAGCTGAACTTGATTATTAACTGTGGTGATCGTGAGATTTTTCAGCATAAAATTCATGTATTCATACATACGTTTCCTATTTATTTGTATTATGAAATAGCCTAATAGGTCTTGGAAACTATCTGTATCTGAGGAGTTATGAAATTGTTTTAGTAGGGTGAAAGAATTGTGCATTTTAGTAATAAGATGCAACATCAAGCTTTTTTGAGGAGCCTATATAATACTGTAATACAATAAAGCTACCAACATTACTTTGTAATGTACATTATGTTCAGTGTATGTGTTTCTTCTGTTGGTTAACTACAGCCAGGGTGAGCTTGAGCTGGCTTTGAAGAGCCTGCTCTGCTACAAGTAGGCTTGCTGCTGAGCAGTATATTAGCCCATCATTCCCAGAAGAATAAAAATGGACATATCAAACAATGGTGCATAGCTTGAAGTTTTAACCATCCCACATTAGAGAAGGCGAAGACTAATACAGATAAGCAAAGTAAAAAGCATTGCTTATCCTGTCTTGTTCATGTTTTGCAGGAGCTCTTTTTCTAGCTTCACAGCTGTGTACTTGGCTGTCCTGGCAAATTTTTTCATTCCAAAATTAACACGAGTAGCCTTGACTTTGTTCCATCCTGAAGGTAACTCTGTATTACAGTCAGCATTTAAATCTCCCAAGTGATAGGAGCAATCACACAATAGCTTCATTTCCAGCAAATTAACAGCCCTACAAGGTAATGGAGACATAAATGAAGACAAATTTGTTTTAATATAATGAGATAAAGGGAATTCAGGTAAGAATTGGATCCTATATTAAACCTTGTCTACCTATTTTGGGAGCAAATTTGAAGCTGTCACTGGAGTAATCTAAATAACCTTTTGTCTACATTTTAGCTTTATATTAAAATAGATATCACAAGGAAGACTGCAGGTAATCAGAGAAGGCAGTCTTCTCTATCAGTATGTAGTATTCATTCACAGCTAGTGGAGGATTTTACTACTTTTCTTCCAAACTTGTGACAACAGACATACAATATATAAATACTTTGAAAAGATTGATTTATTTGCATAATTTTACTTGCATAGTGTAGGAGTGATAGCTTTTCTCTAACTTAGAAAGCTAAGTGGGTTTATTTAGTGTTACCAAGTTAACACATCTTTTAACAGGTTTTGGAAAGCAGCAGCCAGTGTTAATGTGATTTCACTAGTGATGCAGAAATTCAGTATTTAACAATGAGAGAAGTGAGGGAAACGGAGTTACTGTGTCTCCAGAAATAAAGCTCTGGAATCTCCATTCCTTCTGTGTCCTGAGAACATAGGTACAGGCTGCAGGGAGAAATTACGCGGTCATTGACAGCAATGTCTGGATGCATTTTATGGGAAGGAATTACTGCAAGTGAGCAGAAAAGGCTATTGTAGAGTATCATTTTGTAGAGGTACTTCGTGGAGTGTGGAATGTGAATGTACCAAATCTAGAGTACTCAGACAGGTGGGGTTGAGAGCAAGAGTAAAGGGCTTCAGCTGCAAGTTCTGTATGCGCTGAAGTAGCGTTTACGCATCTACCTTGCAAAATTTGATGCTTCTAGGACCTCTCCCTGTCTGCCCAACTTTACTAACTGTGCAGGAGGTGAACTCAGCTGAAGTAGTCAGGACAAGGTGGAAATAAGTTTCTCATGCCTTCAGTCAGCTCTGCAGATGCTTGTCTAACGCTGGAAGGGTTGGAGTTGGAACTCCATTGCCAAAGTAATGAGGAACGGGAGACAGGAAAAGGAAGAGAGGCTCTGGCTTTCAAAAATGTTGGGGGGGTTGTTCTTTTAAATCACTTCATTCCCTTTCTGTTACAGAGAGGCTTTTGCCAGCAGTTTAGCTGGCCTACTTGATGAGGCAGCCCTGTTGTACGTGTTTGGGAAGGGAAGGCAGGAATACTTTGCTGCTTATCTTTCCATGATGTCAAATTGTGGAGATGCTTTTGTTTTTAGCCTGCTGTTCTAATAGCACGTTACCTTTTGACTTGCCAGCTGAAATTGCTGCATTTGCTTTAGCATTGTCATTGTTTAATACAGTGTCTCCTGTAGTTTGTCTTGATTGAAACTCTCTTTTTTTGATTTTTTTGACACTTTGAACCTGCAAAAGCAAGCAGGTAGTTTCACAAAGCAGAAATAGAGTAACCGCACTTAAAATGTATACAATTGTTTAAACATCTACCTGCTTACCTTAGTCTCGTCATGGAAGAAATAAGTTTCATGAGAAATACCTTGCTTCCTTGGTAACCAGAAGGCTGTGTTGAAACGCTTTTCTTCCTAGGTTGTTCATGAGTGCTTGAGAAGTAGGGGGAAATAATACAAGAACAATAGCTGTCTGGTTAATATGAATACTGAACACTTCAAAGAAAGGTGTGTTTTAGTCAAGTAGTAAAAATGCAGGTATTGTGTATGTATGTGATCAAATTGGTTTTGAGAAGTAAAGATTTGTTAGCCAAGCATTTTGTCTGGTGAAACTTTATAATGCTTTTGGTGCCTTGCACTACAGGTATTTTTTTGTTGTTGTTGTCAGGTAGTTTGACTCTTTTCTTGCTGTGCAGGGTCAGAGATAAGTACCTGCACTTCATTTTCCCACCCTTGTGGTCACACTGTAATGTGAAATAGTGGTTATGCTGGCAAGTACCACCATAGGCTGTTAGAGCACTAAACAGATTTATGTTCAGTGCAGAATAGTAACTCATCTCTACAGGTATGGCTTTACAGCACACTGTTTCTACAAGGAAGAGTCGCTTAAGAAATTTCTGGCTGTATGTTGTGCTTTAGCTGTGCTTACACCAGCTGATTGTTGGACCATGGCTTAAACTGGATAACTGAAAACACCTGGGTTAAATATTTCTTAAACTCTTTTTCCTGCTGCAAGTGGCATCTCATGCAGCTACATACTACATTGCACACTAGTTTTGTGCATTTGCTTGCCTCAACTTTATATATGAGATGCTTGCACACAAGAATGCCATGATAAATTGACTGCTAACAATGTTACGTTAATAATTGTTGGAAAGAACTGAAACGGGTAAGAATACTGAGGATGAGAATTAGGGATTTTTTATATATTGTCATTAAAGGAGACGTCCCTCTCAGCAGAGACGTCCCTCTCAGCAGAGACGTCCCTCTCAGCAGAGACGTCCCTCTCAGCAGAGACGTCCCTCTCAGCAAGACAGGGAGATGTTTGTTGTGGTACAGAGCAGTGCTGCAATTACACTGCTGTGCTGCGTGTGGACACCTGAATCTTCTGCCCTGGAACAGTCAGGTGATCTACAGACCTAGCAAGAAGTTCCCCTTAACTCATTTGTGATTTTTTATTTTTATTTTATTTTTTTAAGTCTAACTGTTGAAAATGTTGAATTGGTATTGGCAACACGTTTAGGACACATGCAAATACATACTGGCTCTCTTTCGCCCCCCCCTTGAGAAATTGCCTTGAGAAATTGCTACATCCAACCCCAAATACTGTAGGAGTCCAGTACTTATTTCTGTATTACAGTTGGCACATGGTATGCGAAGCTGTCCTTTTAAAGAGAGAAGTATAAAAGTTGTTTAGCCTAAAAATTGAATTTAAAATAGGCAGGATGACTTTAATAATGGATACTTACATTAATGTTTCCCATTCAAAAGCATCTGTGGTTAGTGCTTGCTCATGTAGTTATTACTGCTTTGCCTGTAATATATAATTGTGGAATAAGTTTATTTTTATTGAACACTTATTTATTGTAAATGTGGAATATTAAGGTAAAATGCAGCTGTTGTAAAAATGTAAGCTGCTATATATCTTAACTTCCCGCAGTGTGTTTTCATTAGGCAGGGCTTCTCACATGAAACGAGTCATCAGCAGGGCTTATGAGCAGAAGCAAATTATTTTTGTTCATCTGGTGAAACATGATTTTTTGTGTGTGTGTATCAGTCACACTAGTTATGGTTATTCCACTTTCCCTCTCTATCTCCCTGCCAGGTTTTGTTGAGGTTAATGGGAATTTTTAGGGACCAGAGCTTCTATATGTATTAGTTATGACACATCTAATGGTATTTGTGCCCTGATGTTGGTTGGAGATGCTAGCTGGGATGTTTTCTGCTGTATCCATTTCCCTGTTCCATAGGAATTACAGCAATAAATTCTGATGACCACTACTGGTACTGTAAAATTCTTTTAAAAAGCAGGGATTAGTCCATGAAAGCGTTAAGCTTACCAACAAGAAGGAGGCAGTGACAAGAAAAGGTTGAAGTGTCAAACATGGAAAGAGTGTGTTCTCTCCTGCACATCGTTCAAACCAGCTTGCAAAGGCCCTTTAGCTGCAGCATGTGCAGATGCTGGGCACTGGGATGTGCCTGAATAACTGCAACATCAGGATGATGCATCTTCTAACAAAACCAGATACCCAGCTGGGGTGGGAGCAAGTGACGAGTACACTGGCTAGCAGTGCAGGGTCAAGCTGGGTGGTGGTGTTCTTGGTTGTTCTCATGCCTGGTGTCCAAAACCAAAGGCTGACAAATTTTGTGACACTTCTGAAGCTCTTTCCCTCCCTTGCAATTTTAAGCACTAAGCAAATATTTTGACCTTGTCTCATGCAAAATTAATTTTTCACAGTTTTTATCAATTAAACAGAGAATCAGATTTCTTGCGTAAGCCTTGTAATGAAATGTTAATTTTTTCACACTTAAAAATGTCACTATGGCCTTTGACTATACAGTGAGAGCATGCCCTTTTCAAAGATGCAGTATAGTGCATATATTGCTCAGCCTTCCTTATAAATCATGGTTTTATCAAGAGTCTTTTGTTTGGCACCAGTTGCAGCAAGGTTAATATTCTGTAGTTTTTGGAGGCAGATGTCTCTTGATGGTCTGTAAAAGCATCAAATCAGTAATTGTTGTGAATGTTACTCCAAACCACAAGTTTGCAAAAAGAATGAAAAACTGTTGTAGTTTCAAAAAGCCAACATTCCTTTTCAGAGGTCTGGGTGTTCCTGTTAGCAAGAGCATTTGGGTTTAATTTAAAACTAATTCTAATCACTAATGGGTGATGTGAATTGAACCGAGACTTTCTGCAAAGATACTATGTTGTTTGTCATTCGAAGGGATCTGTGAGTATGGGATGTGTTGTTTTAACATGAAAGGTAATCTTTGTGTAAACTTTCAGATTTATTTTTTTTCCCCAGCAGTTAAAATAGGTATTCATGAGTGTTTGTCCCTTCTGTTGTTTTTTAGTCAGCCATGAGCATTCTGACTTCAGCTGAAAGCTGTTTTCTATCTGTCAATAATTGGAAGAAAATTTAGGGCACAATTCTTGCATCCCCATCTTTTGCAGAGTGGCAGGTTTTAACTGAACGTGGTGTTTAATTGTACTTGGACATGCAGTAGAGATAAATGATCTTATACATGTTTTTATGAGAAACCAATTTTGAATTAAATTAATGGCAATTCAAGAAGACTGTTTGCATCTCCTAAATACGGAATAGTCTTGTACTGGTGATAACTGAGAAGAGAAATATTGCCAGATGTTACAAGTATTATATGCCTGAAGTCTTCCCTCTTATTATTTCAAGTGTTCCTTGGTGAAAAGCAACGTAAAGGGCGCAGTGGTAACTATTCACTGCCTTTTGGGAAAGAGAGCAGGGATCAGATTGTTGATGCCTCTGGACGTTTTCCAGGACCTGTCTTAAAATTGAGGAGAGATCGGGTCTCAGGCTAGATGAGGTTTCCCTAAATGCATCTATTGCGCAATGCAGAGGTACCTTTGTATTTTCAGTTTTAATAGGTGTGGAGCTAGATGAGACAGTCCTACCTTGTGTCTTGAACTTCTTGTAAGGAGTATTTTCCCCCCAGGTCTCTGCCTTTCTTGTCCTTATACTTGAATTAAGCTGTGCTAATGAGATTTTGGAGACCCGGCTGCCCCCGCCAAAGCAGCCTCACACTGCACAAGAAGTTGACATGTGATGAACAGCTCTTTGAACCAAGGAAAGACAACTCTGTCAGAGCAGTTACTCTGGCAACAGTATTTCTAATGGTGATTAGCTCTGAAACAGAGCACAAAAAGGAGTCGGTTCATTATGGAGGCGCAGCTCTGGGTTTTGGGGAGAGGAGGTGACCTGCTATTTCTCTCATGAGTGAATTTAGTCCTCTGATAGTCAGCCCCATGCTGTCGAGAGTGGAATAGGAGAGCTTTGTTTGGGGAAAATTAGTGTATGGGTAACTTTTTTCTATGTGCAATGGTGGTTTGCAATGCAGATCTGCTGTGCTGGAGTGCTGAAACTTTGCTTTACAGCTCAGACTGCTAGACCACTGAGCTTTCCTGCTTAGTGGTACCATCCTTCCAATAAACAATCCATGGAGAAGTTAGTAGGGGCTGCTTATGAATGAGTGGTTTGCTTAACAAAAAGTAGCATTTGAGATGAAAGTGGCAGGGGGTGGGAAGGTTAATTTTGTTTTGGTGAGCTAGGTCAGGCATGGAAGAAGAGGCATTCAAGTCAAGAGCGTTCTCTCCAAACTTGGACATTTTATTCATCTTGCAGACCAGGAATTTCACATGCTTTTAATTAACAAGGCCTTATAGCAAAATATAGCTTCTAGTCATTCTGGCTCGTGAAATTAAGTTTAAATGTATGAGAAATTAGCATCAGTCTTCCCCAAAGACCAAATATTTGCCAAACATCAGTTTTCCTGGTTTACAACTCTAAATATCCTTGCCATATCCCTGTTTATTTGCAGAAGAGTTCTTGACTTTGCAAATAAATTTTGTTTAGCTTTTCACAGAACAGATGGATGGCTTACAGTAAAAATCTCTCAGAAATTGATAGCTTAATTGAGTATATAAAAGTAGAGAGAATGCAATTGATTTTTAAAAATAGTTGAAATGCTTGTCACTATCTTGATTATTTTTGATACCTGCCACGTAGATTAAGTCAGTATTCATCTGTTTTAGAAACAGATCTTAGAAAGTATATTTAGATTAAATTCAGAAACACTGAATCATCTTTTGGACGGGATGGAACCTGAAAGCTATGGGGCAAAAATACTTCTGTTTTCTTGTGTTCTCTACCCACTTTATAGAACAACATTTGTTTAATTGTATAGCTTCCTCTGGACTGACATTTCAATTACAGGCACTTCAATATTAATCTGAAGATCTTGACTCTGAGTAGTCTTAAATTGGTTAATGAAGTACACTAGTTGGCTTCCATTAACAGCAAAAAGATGTTTACGTATGGCCACAGCTAACATGAAGCATTCCTGAAGAGCGCTATTTTTTGCTGTATGTTTTTTAGCAAAGATCCCACCTAGCCACTCAGCTGCCTAAACTGTTGTAGTGGTGGTACTGCCTTTTGGGGGAAAAAAAATCACGTTTATGGGCATATTCTAATCTAGGAATACTCTGACGAAGTTGCTCCTACAGGCAGTGTGAACCTGTGTATAGTTGTAGTTGTGGAAACAAAATGTGTTGGTTCAAGGATTTTTCCTCCCACTGCGAAGCAACTAATGAGTGGTCACTTTGAGTCCTAACAACGATGTGATAACAGAAACAGGTTTGGGGGCTGAACAAGCAATACAGCATGGCTGTTCTCTGGATCTGGTGTTAGTTCTTATAATTATGGTGTATTTCTCTCTTGCTGCACAACCATTTAACTGTGTTTTTTTTCCTCCCTAACTACTGCGTCTGAAGATGTCAGCAGCAGGAGTTAGCAGATCTGTGGGGTTTTCAGTGCCAGCCATTTTAAGTTTTGTGTATTTCAGGGCTTTCTTCTCTGGAATAGAAGATGTAGAAAATGTGAATTTGCAGCAGCACTGCTGAGGAGATATGTGCTGAACCCCTTTTATTGACTTCTGATGGGCAAGATTTAGGTTTCATCTCTTCTCTCAAGGTAGCTTTAGAAAGAGCACAGTAGGTCTTTTGACAGTCCAGCGATTGCCCCACAGATGATCAGTCGCGTCTTTCATATGTTGCAAACTTTGAAGGGTCAGGGTACTCCTTTAGGTACTTCTGAAGCTCATATCACCATCATATCCAAGGGCAAGTAGCCCAGAGCACTTGAATATTGAATGCAATCTAATTATGGAGTGATGGCTACATGACTGCAATGAAAGAAGCAAAAACTGTTTGGTGTCTCAAAGGAGAGCCGGTTGCCTAATGAAGAGAAGGGAGAGGCAGGAGGAATCGTGCTCTGGGAGGGGATATTAGACTTGTTGCTGAAATGGAGGGGGAATTGGGAAGGTTTGGCAGCTCAGAAGGGGATTTCCATTAGGGGGCACATCATTTTTCTAACAGAGGGAAGAGCTAAGAAATTTGAGGATAAGAACAGTGTATTCTAGAACTTGTAGCACAATTTTAAGGAGGTAATGTTAGATCTTCCGCTGCAATTTTACCATTTTTACAGCACACAGAATAAATTACGCTTTGTGCTGCTCTATGTAAGGTTTAGTTTCCAGCTGCTTTGTGGATTACTCTTCACAATTCTAGTTATATGTTAATCTTTGTATTTATAGAGTAACAATTTGTGTGCTTTTTTCTCTTTAATTTTTTTTTTTGTAGTGTCTGCTTTTGTAGTACTTAGCATTCAGGTTGTGCATTTGAGTAGGTGAGTTCAGACTGTCTTGGGGTTTTTTGCCTTGTGCCTTTCTAGAGTGATAATTTGGCAAGACTGAATTCTGTATGTTAATGTGATGCTACAAACACACCTATATTCAGACTGAAGGAAGGAGATAAATATCTTCCCTGACTAATTACCTCTTCAATGTGAGTGTGTAAGCTTTTCCTGAAAAGGTAGTTTTCATTCATGTGTGGTTTTGATTCCGTTTTGGTCTTAATTTAGGTCTACCACATATGATGAAGACAAATCCATGTGCGTATGTTAAAGTCTGACCTTCAGTTTGCTCTCTGCATTCACTAATGTGTGTTAAAATATTTTAATATATGGCTTTCCAGGCTCCAGATCAATAAACCAATGGGTCTGAAATGACAGAGTGCTCCGATATTCCTCTGTAATTTAAACATGATTAGCTGATGAAGGTTATGATCAATATGGCAGGGAAAGATAAATTAATTGATATCATCCTTTCAGGATGATAAGAGGCCTATTGGAGGTGGGATGTAACTAATGAAGCTGCTTCTTCATATATACAAGCCATTTTTTATACAATGTATTCTCACTAAATCATGGTTATGCCATCATTCATTTACATGAAAAACATAAGCCACAGACCAGGTTGTTATTAAAATTCCATTCATTTAAAAAGAAATTGTATGCTTACTCTGCTAAACAATATCTCTGCCTGTCTTATGTATTGAGGAAAAAATAATCTTGGAATTTACATAAAATCTCTTTATATTTTCTGAACAAGACAGACTGAATGCTGTTAGTCTAATTACAACAAGTTTCTGTGTGACTGTTTAAGTAGATGCTGTTCTTCCTCACTGACTGGTTTTGGTGGAGACGGTGCAAGTGACTACAGACTCCTTTGCACAAGTTTCATAAAGTGCCTCACTTCATGAAGATTACTGCATGCAAGGAAGCTAAATTTAGTTAGTATTATTTTTGATTAGCCACTACACTAGTCTCTCCTTCTGAAGACCGAAATTTTGTTTACTTTCTAATTTGTGACCCAAAAAGGTAAGCAACAAATGTAGTGTAAAGGATGTTATTTTTAGGTATTTATGACCAAAACAGAGCTCTTTCCAAACCTGGATAGCAGGATGAACTAAAATTCAAGTGTATCACAGAACAAATTTCTGAAGCAGTTTGACTTTTTTAAATTGAAAAATTATAGGAGAGGTATGGAACTTGCTGCATTTCAGATCAACTCTGTTTCCATTTTTTATTATGAGTCTGCTAAGCTGTATATAGAGACGTTAATGATTCTGATCCCTATCTCTGTTTGCTAAATGCTACTTTTCTGTATATGCTGTAGAAAATTTCATAATAAATTGCAAAATAAATGTCACTTTTCCAGCTGTGGTAGTGCTGCTAAGTAACTGAAGCTAAAACTAGGAATCATGATACGACTTCTTTCCATAATGATTTTGAATGGGGTGTGTGATGTGTGGCACCACTAATCCAGGTATTCTATGTCAGGGACCCTTTATCAGTTTTATTATTCTGATTATCATTTGTTTCAAAAGCTTTGAAATTGCAGTTTCCAAAACTGATTGTCCTGATGCAGTGGCTGGTAATTAAGAAAAGTCCACCTTATTCCTCATCAGCAGCAAGTACACGCTTTCTTGTAAACTAAACCTGCTTGGACTGGGAGTGATAGCTTTCCTAATGAACCTTCTCTCTCTGATGTAGGGTGCCTTCCAGGATTCTACTAGTAAATAACACTGAGATGCACTTGAACTAGATTGTTAGTGAAGTGTGGCTTATATTTATCTTCTATCTGCAAGGAGAACATCCCAAAGAAGAATGGAAAATACATACTACCATAAACTTTGTTAGTATGATACTATAAGCATATAGTGGACTTACAGCATTCTTGGTGTTGTTTTTTGTAACTTGCACACCTGAGTTTTCCTGTTCTGCTTGGATGTTGCTGGTTCTCTGGTGCTTATCTGGTGGAGTGAGAGTTGACATCAGCATCTGTCATCTTAATTGCATATATTACTATGAAATTTTGGAGCAAGCTTTGGCAATGGAAAAACATGTTTTGTTTTATGCGTTCTTTGTATTTTTGACATACTGTATTTTCTAATGTGTACTGTATCTTACCTGCCTGTATATTTTGTTTTTCTGTAGTTGCTCAGAAGATTGTTGCAACAAGGAAGAAACAGCAACTGTCAATTGGACCCTGCAAATCTCTACCAAACTCTCCAAGCCACTCATCCGTGTGTTCTGCCCAGGTTTCTGCCGTACATATCAGCCAGGTACAGACTACAATGAACGCTTGCTTGCTTGAAAAAGGAACTGATAGGTTGCTTTTCATCGAATGTATTTAATGCCAGTGCTGGTTTTGCTGCATGATAGGTAGTTGGCATTTTTTTTTTTGAAAGGTATCAGTGATCTATAGTTTGAAGCAATTTTTTTTTCCATTGACTTGACTTTGTTTCACTTTTACTGCTGCAGTAAAATAGTTTGCTTTTAAAGGCATCTTTGATCATACTGATTTATGCCCAGCAGCCTGCTGTTCTGAGTAGATCAATTGTTACAATAGCAGGATTTGCTGTACCGTGTTGTAAAATTACCTCACTATGTTTTTTGTAATTGTTCTCATTCAATTGTGTGCTGAGCGATAGCTGGTGTATCTCAGTGGTTAGCATGCTAGAATTTTACATTTGTGAGCACTGCGCGCCGTTGTAATTGCCTGTCTCTGTTTTGCTCAATTGAAATTATTCCCCTTTAATGACACAGTGATTTAAGTTGCTATTGACTTGTAATACTATATGTAAAAACAAAACAAAATGCTATCTTAATGTGTGGCAGAAAAGTCTGGTGGTCTTGGTAGTACTTTTGGAGACTTATGGTTAATACCAGCATTTTCTAACTTGTACGATTTTTACCCACATACATTAATACACTCTCCCGTATTTCCGTTGTGATACCCTTTCTCAGTATCTTTGTTTTCTAGTGTCAAGTGATAATCTCTGTATACATTCACAGTTAGGATGCACATAAGCTCTATCATTCAGATCCAAGACCTTTGCAGCCAAGCAGATGGTGTTCCTGCTGTGTGATCTCACTCTCAGCGGATGGACATACAGTGCCATCACATTGACCCTTACAATCTGTGGCCAGAACTGTGGCCAGGTTTCCTGATTTCCACTATAGCAGTCTGAAATGTCTGATACCCGCCAGCTTTCTTGGTGTGTTTTTCAGTCTAACCTCAGTGACGTGCCAATAACATCTTCTAAGGTTATGTTGCAGACTTGAGCCACCCATGTGAGGTTTTGTTTTATCTGTGGACCTTTCTCACAGAATGTTTGTTTTTTGGCAAAAAGCAGCATAGTGCAGAAGTGTTCTGTCTTCAGGGGAAAGTTAGTTGTCGGGGTTTTTTTTGTTTGTTTGTTTTTAATTTGACATGTTACTATCTTCTGAAAGCACTATGTTTACATTTATACCCCAGGATGAAGGCTGTGGTGGTTCTTTGCTCATAGCGAATGGGCTCTTTCTATGCCCTAGTGGAAACTTCCACCATTGGTTAACTCTAAAGATGCAGATGCCAGTTTGGTCTTAAGAGTTCTTTGCTGTGAGATGTTCTGGCTTGAGCTGAGCCCAGATACCAGCCTCAGACTGTGACTCTCACTTCTGCTGATTACGCCAAAAGAAAATGCTGAAGTTCAGATCCCCCTTTCTAAAGCAGATGCGTGACTCTTCAGAAGAACCCTGGCACCTTCTGATGAAGTACAAGTTCCTCATAAGGAAGATGTTCTCCCCATTCTTGTCGTATGTGGCATTGATCAAGTTTCCTCAGCCACTCTGTCTCACCAAGTCATTACCACAAGTGCTTGGAACTAACCCTCTGTGTGAAATGCTTTTCTTTCAAACAGTTTCCTCCTGGCAGTTGTGTATGTTCATGCTTTTAGACTGACAGGAATTATGCTGTCTGTAGGGGCTATCTGAGATCCGTCCCATTCAGTGGAGAAAGAGGAAACACGCTGTCACAGAAATGTGGAGAACAAATGGCACCATTTCCAGTGCTGATCTTACTCATGAATCCAAGAATGACCTAGTTTGCTCAGTCTGATGACTATATAGGTTTTTCAAGACTTTCTAAGGAGGATGGATGGTGCTTCGTACAACCTAGCCTTAGCCAGCTGCATCTCTGTTCTGCATTGTCTTAAAGCAGTTGAAGTCACCCTTCTTGTTAATGAAGCTTGTTTGATTAAAGAACATCAAACATCTAGGTTCTCACCAGTTTACTGCCCAAGTCCAGTTTGGAAGCCAACAACAAATACCAAATTCTACACAAGTACTTCACCTTACACAGCAAAGTTCTTGCCAGTGATAAGGACTGTTTGAGAAAATCAAGACCAAGGTAGCTTTTGTCATAAGGATCCCTATGGTCTGTTTAAATAAACATGAGATAATATTCTTCCTTTACCAGCTGGCATAGTTATCTAACAGAGCAATTGCAACACCAGTCTTCTGAGACTGATGTCATGGCTAAGAGTATAGGCCATAAATCTGTTTCTTGTCTTACTGCCTTTGTGCTACACTTAAAGGCAGTACAGCGTTGTTTAAGGAAAGGGAACTGAATCCTTATCCTAGACTTAAAAGAACTTTGCAACTGCAATTCGAAGTTTAAGATGATCTGGGGGAAGACTTAGCATCTCTCATCTTGGCTGGAAGACTGGCTGGTGTCTTGCTCTTTAGAACATCTCTTTTGACGTAATGATGTTTCACTGAAAATTTCCTACATGAATCAAAAATGTTGGTATTATAGTGTCCTGCCACTTGCATTCTCCACAGGAGTGAAAGCCTTCAGAAGTAGTGGTTACATAGATCACTTCAGATAGTGAGATAGTGTTCCTTCTCTGGTTGGATCACTCTGGCGACCTAACTCATGCAAACTCTTCAGATGACTCCGGAGTCAACAGCTTAGGCTTTAGAGAAAGGAAAAAAGAAAAGTGTCACCTTACCCAGTCAGTCTAGTCCTTAGCATACCTTGGGGGAAATTCTAAGTCTTAATACCAGCAAGGACTTCTCCACGTGGTAGTTTCAGTTTTCAAACAGTGAAAGTCTTGGTTGTGTGTTTGGATGCATATCTGTGCTCATGTCCAGTAGTCCTAGGTTCTGAACCCCTAGGTAATGTCCCCCTCCAGAAAACGCTCTCAGGTATCCCTACACTTAGTATTTCTAGAGAGCTGTTTCACAGAATGAGATGCTTCCTGTTCCAATGACAAAATCCACTTGTGTTTGCTCCTTCTGTGTTCCTTCTCTGACTTTTTGTTTATAATGCACATACGTCAGTCAAGGTGAGGGTTTTACTTGGAAACCTTTGATAACCAGAGTCAATAACCCTTGGTGCAAGTAGTTCACATACATATGTTAGCTTTCATGGCAGCACAGAATGCATGCAAAGAATTTTTTTCTCAAATCCAAGGATATCACTCATGATTCATGATGGACAGAACTATTGTATGCTCTGTCAATAAGAAAGATGGTGCAATATTCCTTACAATCTGCTAGGAAAGAATTAATCTGATGAAATGAGAAGTACTTCAGTCAGCAGCTCACCTTCTGTTTTTTCTGGATGCTTCAGGAGGTAGACTGAGTTGTTTTGAGAGGAAGAAGTATTGTTTAGTGGATTGAAGGCCTCTTATTGGCCACAGGGCATCTCAGGATAGGTCTTTTTATTTTGGCCATCAACAAGAAATGCATGCCGGGGGAGTACAGACCAGTATCTCGTGTCCTCCTCATCTCTATCCCACCTTTCCTTTCCCTTCATCCCACTGTTTGCTAGTCTTTCTAGACATGATATGCATGTAGACCATCCTAAATCTTATTTCAAAAGAATATGAGTTTCCCTTACATCACAAAACCATATAGGCATATCCTTTCTGTACTCATTCCTGCAGTGATGGCGTTGGTTGTCCTTCACACCTGGCATATCAAGAAGGCATATTTGTGATACAGTTTAAGATACTTAAGCTACAAGAATAGTGCTAATATCCAGCAGTTTCGAAGGGCTCTTTTCTCTGCCCTGGCTCTGAAAGTAGAGATCATCTTGTTCCAAAAACTGTGAGGTTGCTCAGGTGCACACAACCTTTGGTCCTCGGTGCATTCCACCTGAGCTCAAGGTGCATCAGAAATCTGTGTGAAGTAGCCCTGTGCTGGATAACTTGTTGAGTAGTTACCTGGAGCTGTGCCTATGTTTAAGTTTACATGGTTGTAAAATCATCCGAAAATCATGTAGTTGCTATTTGTGTGAAGGGCTTCGGGCCCCTATTCAGACAAATTGATGTGGAGATACCAGCTAGGAATCCCTAGCAGTGTGAGCTTACTTGGGGACTACAGTTTTGAAGGTAAAATGTAAAGTTTATTTACCAGTGACTACTACTTCCTGTAGTCTTCATGTATTTTCACACTTGCTGTCTTTCCTGGAAGTCGGCTGTTTATGTTCTGCTGTGAGAGGGGGATTGAAATGGCACTATGTCCTTGCCACATGTGCCTGCGCTTTTCTATGTCTGCCTGTACTACATGTACTCCACCGTGACAGAGCGGGGCCTTAGACACCACACCTTCCAGGCTTTGAGTTTAAAAATGTTACTGGAGTGAGTACTGAGTGCTACCATGTAAAGTCACCCACAAAATCGTTACACGTATGGACTGCAGTACAAAGAAATGTGTTTACTGGTCAGCAGTGTCACTCTCCTAGGAGATTTGCATGATACCTGAGAAAGCTACAGAGCTTAACATAGATTTTACTAAACTGCAACTCAGGTATGGCTAGCACATAAGCTTGCTCCCTACTACTTGCTGCAAATATATAAAGATGTATTATTTATGCTTGCACTATGCCTCCATAAAGTTTTTACTACAGCATGATTGTCTAAATATGTAAATTAAACTATTAAAAATGCAGTCAGCTTAATCATCCATTATTTTACTGTATATGAGACCTGATTATGGATAAGCACTAAAGAGTAGGGTACAATTATCTTATTTATAGTGGGGGTCATTTGGGATGAAATACTCTTGTAGTATTTTGGGCACTTGCATAAAGAGCTTAACTAGCTTTTCCTTTTGCTTTTTCATGTAACTGCAAAACAAAAACTAAAAGAGAAATGAAAATAATATTTAATACCATTGCAACATACATCGTAAATCTTTTGTATTTACAGGGCTATTTCTAAGTAATTTATTTAAAATAAGCTTTTTTTATATGTGTGTATGTACATGCGTATATATGTGTGTATATGTATATATTCCCCTTCATTCATGTGCACAGTTTCACACACAGTACACATGTATATGGAACTGTATTCTCCAGGACTCAAATGTTAAAACTCAGTGCATCTATAGGTGTACGTTTTCTCTCTTTCTTAACATTCACAGGGTGGCAGTTGCAATCTTTGCCTTTCTAAGGTCTCTTAAACTTCAGACTCAGACTTGATCTTCTTTTGGATTTTCCAGTTTACAACACAATTGCTGCCACTGTAACGCTGAAGCCTGTTGTCACATTTGGTTAACTGTTGTTAGTAATTTCACTGAAATGACTTTTTTTTTTTTTTAATGTGCTGGCTTACTTTGTGTTCAGGAGTTGTCTTCAGATTCTCTTGGTGCTCTTTGGTCTGTCTGAGAGGACAGATCTGATCTTTCCTCTCCCTTGCTGTTCCAGTGAGAAAAGACAAAAGCTCCTGAGATTGACAAGTTCTAATATGTCCCAAAGGGCAAGGTTAAACTGCTAAATACAGGGAAATAATACAATTATTACAAGACAATTTGGTCTTACTGTGGAGGGCTGGACTTACTAAAATCTCTGGAGTCATTTATCTGGACCATAGGTTTGAAATCTGCTGCCAAATTTGTATTCGACAGCAGCATGCTCAGAGCTTTCAGGCTTTTGCTGAGGCAAGGACTAGTTTCCTTCTTGATGTGTTTTTGGATGTGTGGTTGTGTATCACCAAAATCCCTTGAGTAAATTGGACTCCCACCTATAGTGTTTTCAGATGAAAGACTGAAATAATGTGACTTTCAGAAGAGAAATTGTACACAAGCGGGCAAAGAAAAATGTGTCCTGACTAAAGAATTTTCCATGAGGCTTCTGTGTTTCTACAGAAATACGCTTTTCCCTGCCTTCCCCAAGAACAGAAGGTGCAGACACCAAATGCATTCTGCCATAGGGTATGTAATCTATGCTTTTGATCAAGGCTTGCTTTATTCCTACTGTTCCCAGGCTCCCTGAAGCTCTTGGCAATCTCTTGCCTGTTTTAGAAGGAAGACCTGCTGCCTTCGTTTTCTTCTCAAGCAGTGGTTAGAGGTGATTTTTCTGGAGGGCATCCTGGTATATCCAGAGAGCAGAAAAAAACCATTGATTCTGTTTGATTCAGGTTACTTGTCAAGACGAAAAATTTCAGCTTTATTCTTCCAGTGCTCTCATTTAGTGGTTTGGCTGGACATTTGTACTACGTAAGCTTTGTGAATCATTTGGCAATATTACATAATTTAAATAAGATATAAGGTGAATATTTTGCCACCTTTGTATAATGGGCCAGTCAGGAACACACCCCTAGCAAATATGGCGACAGGTCCAACTTTTTCTTAATGCAGGTCACTGCTGACATGCCAGGTAAATTACTCACCAGTTTGTTTACTAAGGAAATCTGAAATATGTAAAAGCTTTGAAAGTGTTGGATTTGACTTGATTCAATCCTTTTTTCTGCACGGAATTGTGGACAATGTATACAAAGTTTTAATTTTTTTTTTTGAGGTACCAGCAGGAATCTTGTTACAGGCTTTAACGCTTTCATTGGCAGTGTCTGCCTTTGAGGTAACTGCATTGAATGGACCTATTTGGTCAAGTTATGGCAGGTTGATACCTTTGTCTGAGTTGTTCTTGTCTGGTAACAATATAGTGACAATATTCTGCTAAATTTGTGCTTGCTGCCATGACCCTGAATTTTCTACAGCATCAGCCTATGTGGCAACAAAGCTACAAGCCTGTGTAGATACTAAAGATACGCATTTCTCTAAATGAAGTATTGGCCATTCACACGAGGTGTGTTCTAGAAATAACATATCCCTTGAAATTAAAGACTTCCAGGGTTTTCTGTAATGGTGTGCTGAAGTTCATTGACCAGCATGAGGCTGTGTATCTCCTAACAGGAAGGAAAGACAAGGTTGTGCTGTGTCCAGAAGCCAAGCATGTTTCCAAATGGGCATACTGTCTTAATGGGAAAATCCGTCACCTGAGAAAGCCAAACGGGGTTGTATCTGTGTAAATGGTTCTACTGGGGCTAATAGTTTCCCTGTCTAGAGTCAGTTGCTTGACCTCTGTCCCTGTTGCCATGACCAGTGACAGCAGTGACTCACAGAACTGGCCCTTTATGCTGACGTCTCAGGTATGTCCAACTCTTGAGAGCAGCGTAGTGGAAAAACTTGATTGAAAAGGTAATGTTAAGCTGTGCAGTGCCCCAATGGATATTAGAGTGCTTATTTGATCAGTTTTGACTGCCACAAATTTGATCAGTTTGTTTGTGGTCAGGAAATGGGTTTATTTTTTGTATGTTTTGGGTTACATGTGGTGTAAGGAGCATAGTTCTTCAGATTTGCTTGCTTGATTTTTATGACTTGGGAAAAATGTTCAGTTTGTGAATTATAGTTATTGCCATGTGTCCTAAATTCTGTACCTCGCTCCAGTGAGCTTGTTATTCAGTGCTTGCATACCGATGGCAGTAAACTGCTCTCTACAATCTTAATAAGGCGAGGTCCCTAGATTTCTATTTGGTGCAAGCAAACAACCCGACAGAGACTACTTGCCACCTTTTCTTTCCATCATCAGTGCATTAGGTTCAGATGTTACCAGAAATATGGTTTGCAAGTGCTTGTCTGGTTGCATTTTTCATTGCTTCTGTCTGTGCAGGCTGTAACTTGGAATCATGTCTGAACTCTTTCTTGTCAAACCCGTTCTGTCTATTGAGGTGTTTCAGAGCAACCATATAGTTTTGTATGTTTGCTAATTATTGGCACCCTCAGTAGGAGCTGGAGCTTGTTCATTATTGGTAGCCATGCTTTTATTCTGTGGAAGCCTGGAAGTTTTCCACTTTTAAGTCTTTTATTGAAATAGTTTTGGTTTTTTTTTCCAGCCAGTGGGTTTGACATGGCTTATTTTGAAACAACCTCAGAATATTATTTACAAAGTTGGAAATGCAGTGGGGTTAGTATGTGTGAAGAGAAACATTGCCTGCAGGACTTCTGTTATAGAAGCTGTCTGTATAGGAGTGTTTGTCTTTGGGGACTAAAATGACCAACATGTATGTGTTTTCCTTTAGGAGTTACTACTGGAAAACAAATCACTTAAAAATCCAGGAGACAGTAAAATGATGTTATAAGATGATGAAAGATTAAAAGGAAAAGTTTTAGGGAATCCTTTACATACTCTGGGAAACAGGGAGAGTAGAAATCTGTTATTTTTAGTTTAAAAAAAAAAAGGTGGAGTTTGTGGTTTTGTTTTTTTTTTAAAAAAAAGGTGGATTTTTTTTTAAAAAAAGGTGGCAGTGCACAGTTATCAAGTTGATCAATATTATGAAACAGAACATAGCTGCATCCTTTTATTTTCAACAGCTTGTGGTGCAAATCCTGTCATCAGTGTACAACATCTGAATCCTTCCTTCTTGCCTTTTTCCTGTCCTTTCTGTAGAAGAGGCTTCTAAATGTTTTGTGGCATAACCCTGTTGTGATTTTTCTTTTCTCCACCATCTTCATTGCTTATTGTCGTCTTTTTTGCTTTCTCCTTGGCTGAGCGTTGCAGCTGGATGGCTTTAATTTTAAATGTGTTCAGTGCCTTCTCCCATTAGTAGTTGCTTCCTTAGATTTCCTTTTCCCTCATTTCCCCTACCCCAGTTTGGTTCAATCATGGCAGAGTGGAAAGTAGGTCCCTCACCACTCTAGTCTGAAAGCCATTCCTTGACGCCAGTGTCTTTGGTCTCCTTCTCTAATGCTTCTGTATGGTTGATGAGCATTCAGATGTCCTCCTCCTCCACCTGCTTTTGTCAGCCACGTTTTAAGGCTTCCATACCACCTTCCTCATCTCTGATATGTCCAGTGCTTTGAGTACTCATTTTCAAAGTCTTTGGCTGTTTGAACTTTGGCAAACTTTAGGCAGTTATTTTGTGTCCTAGTTACATATTGTTTTTTCATTACTTCTTTTCATGCAAGAGTCTTCTGTGTTTCTTTGGAGAGATAATCTCTGACTTCCACAGGTTTGGTGTTTGTCTTCCTGCAGGTTATTTACTCTCCTGTGTGTTTGGTGTGGTAGTTGTTGTCTCAGCAAGATGACATAGAGAAAGGGAAAGCAAATGCAGGGTAAATTAATGTCACTTCTTCCCAGGTTGTCCTGCTCATGTCTCTGGTGTTACTGTTATCTGTTAGGACACTAAAAATGACCACTTCAGCTCTTGTTCTTCCATCTCTGTTGTTTCATACACTTGGGCCACCTCCAAATTCTGCTTGCTACCTCCTCTGGGCACTTGAAAATGTACAAAAACTCTATCAAAATCCTCTGTTACTTACAGTACTCTTACCTCTGGCTTCCTGACAAGCCATGTTTCTCCAGTCAGAATGAAGGGAAGATGAAATTTAGTGTCCTTTATGTATATATATTAATTTAAAGAGAGCAGAACTTTCTCCATTAAAAAGCTCATTTGTTATGTTGTCAGTCCTATCCTGTCGCGCAGAAGTGAGATGAGGAACATGCTGTTATTTACAGAGAAAGAGTGACTTTCAGAGTGGTATTTCTGGATTTCTGTCTGCATTGGGTGGCCCTTTGGTGCAAACAAGAGCTGCTTGTCTCATGCCTCTTCCTTTTTATCCTTTGCTTTTTGAATTTAAAAAATAATAACAATAAAAAGGGCAATTTGGAAAAGCTGGAAGAATCAGAAGACAAATTGAAATCATTATAGAAGAGACTTCAAATGGATGGTATAAATGATTATCTCCTACTTGGCTCTCCTTCACAGGCTCCATCATGACTGCCTGCAACTTGAAATCCTGGTTCTTACACTGACCTCCACCTACAGTGGAGTGTGGGAGAAGTCCTGTCATGCTGCTGGTGCCTCCCCAGGGGAGTGCATCCCCTGTACAGCAACTTTGTGTTCGTGTAAGACCTGTCACTAGTGTAGGAGTGACACTGAAGTCCCTGCTTTTCCTTCTGACCTTTACCTGGTGAATTCTGATCTACAGCAATTAAGATGAGACCAAGTCACATGTTAAGCGTCATGGGAGAATACTTCTCCTCAGGCATCCTGAAAATACCCTCTTAGCCTCTTTCCTCCCTTCCTTCAGGAAACTTGGCTGCTTTAAAGATGTTCTTTCACTCTTTTGAATCAGACCTTTATTTCCCCCCTCATAAGTTACATGTGAGCTGCCTGTCCAGGCCCTTCACCCGCTGCTGTTATTTCTGGTGGAGCTTTTCGTCCGCAGCATGCAGAATTTTCCATTTTTGCCCTGCCTCAGTCCCTCATCAGCGTACACTCCCCCCATCAGTGTATCCTCAAAGGGTGTGCTTGTATTTGATAGGAAAAAATCTGTAATTTTGTCTTTCCAGACTAGTTCCCCATTCATTTTAATGATGTTTTTAGTACTTATTTATGTCATGTGTAATAATTAAAAAGAAGAAGAAAAGAATCAAGGCTTTCTCCTTAATCACCTTTTGGTTCTTTCTATTCTGTCCATTTTCCTCACCTTCCTGCCATTAGTAACTTGTTACCTCAATTCATTGTTTTATAGGCTGACTGCTGTATTTCTTACAAGACTATGATGTAACTTTACATTTTTGGCTACTTTTGATAAATTAGAATGTCTTCCTTTAAAGTTTTGAATCTCTGTACCAATGGCTTCAGCAAATGCACTGGGAACTATCACTGTAGTGGCCATTTTACAACATTTATTTATAATATTAATTTCATTTTCTTGATTAGTGAACTAATGTCTTCAGACTAGGATTAAGTCTACTAATGCAGTTCCGTGGCACCAAGTACTTTTATTTAGGCTTGAGGCAGAATTTCACTTAGCAGTTTTGAAGTAGAAAACCAGAATTTAGCCTTGTCCCAATGTTTTGCTTACTCTTACACTAGTAAAACAAATGCAATGGTTTATATCCAGTGAGGGTTATATTGTGTAGAATGAAAATGTCATATCAACAGAACTAAGTTTTCAAAAAATAATGGTAGGGAAAATATTTAAGGGCTTGGAAAAGAAGTGTGTGGAAAAGTGGCAGTAGAGCAGTCCCACTGTGTTCCTGAGCCTAGGCTGCTGTTCTTGCATATCAGGACTAAATAAGATACAGCTGTGGATTGTAATTTCTTGAAAGCAGTGTATCACTGTTTAAAACTAACTTTAATCCTTGCAGACCAGTAATGGAGGAGGGAGTTTAAGTGATTATTCCTCCTCTGTCCCATCAACTCCAAGCACCAGCCAGAAGGAGCTACGGATTGATGTTCCTCCCACTGCCAACACACCAACTCCTGTCCGTAAACAGTCCAAGCGCCGATCCAACCTCTTCACGGTGAGTGAGCCAAGGGAAGAGACTGTTGCTGTATTTTACATAGTGCTCTGTGGCGACGGCCTGAACTTCAAACCTGTTGAGCTGATCTGGTCTAATCCAGACAGAAGTGTTGAGATGAATCCATAGGCTTGAAAAATAAAACATCTTAGAATTACCATGGTGCTGTTCTGTCCGAGAACTTAAGGAGAAACTAAATACAGTGAAGTTACCTACTGGGAATTGCAGTAACACAAATGCATCCATGGTTGAATTCTGGAGCCTTTGCCTGACTTTAATTCTCAGATCTGTCTAGATTCCCTGGTTTGGCAGTAATCAAAGAGAAACATGGGCCTCTGCTCCCCAATCCTGCGCTTATACTGAATAATACTGCTGACTTGAGGCTTCCTTCTCAAGTCTTCTGTGTTGGTAAAGCGGTGTCAGGGTTTACCATGGGAATAACATGCGGTACTGCAAGATAACTACCCCAAGCTACTTTTATTACTCTACAGTCTTAACTCATTTTTCATTTCCAGGGTTAAAAGACATGATGGAGATTAAAAAGATTTTTTTTCTTCCCAAANTAAAAAAAAAAAAAAAAAAAAAAGTACTAAATGCAAAGTTTGACTGGTCCAATATGATAGGTCTTTGTTATGTTTGGGTAATGATAATGAAGCCTTGACCAATGATTTCCTTAGTTTAGCAGCCTTGCCGAAAGCTTTGGGATTGTATTGTGTGCATAATTGTGGTTCTGTAAGCAGGTTTTTGACACTCCTGACATGCTTTATAGCAAACACAGAATCCATGTGGGCTTGCATTTAAGTCCTTTGGTAATTGTAGCTACATGTCAGTTGCATTTAGAAAGCTAGGTCTTCCCTGTCATCATAAAAAGTTTATATTTTCTTTTATTTCCAAGGTGGTGTTTCATGTTCGCTTCCCAAAGCTAGCTTGCTCCTGGGTTGTATCCAGGGAACCATGTACAAAAAGGGCAAAACCATTTCCTTGTACTCTAAACGAAATCTGACCTCTCAGCATTTAGCAAGTAGAAAGTTTTGTCATCGTGTTGGAGCGCTCAGTGACAGCACAGAGTCCCAGGGATCATATTTCACGTGCCCACCTTGACAGTGATATTTCGATTTAAAAAATGTATGTCTTCAAACTCCTCCAAAGGAATGAAAATCATGCACTTGTGTTTAGGTGCAAACATTTGGGTGAAAACCAACAAAATGTGTGAAAATGAGCGGTAGGTGAAAACGTATCCAATTTTGACACGGATATTTTATAGCAGTCGTGGGGATTTCCTGTTGGTGGGAATACATGCTGGTGTTTGGACGTACTCGGGAGTTACTAACCCCACTAGGTGTCAGTGTTAGTCCAGAAACTGCCAGCAGAGTAATATCTCTGGAAATAGAGCCGGGGCGCTACAGCATCCCTTAAAAGCATTCACCGACCATTTCTGGTCTGAAGGATGCATAAAATGCTATAAGGGCTGTAGAGATGTTGTTGACATTTGGGAAACTGGGGATGTTTTAAATTGGAGTTGGTGTAAATTTGAGAAAGCAAATAAAGAGAAACATATACCATCTACAGTCATGGAAAAAAGTTTGAGAAGAATGTTAAGTCAGCTGCGTTTGCTGGAAACAAATAGACTAAAGCTCCGGTTTGTGACAAAAGCGTAGTAAGATTTGCTAATATGAGAGGATTTTGACAGCTGTCTTAATGTCTAATAACTGGGGTAAAATTGGGGGGAAAACAAGTCCTATGGGAAAAAAAAATAATAATAATTTGACTTTTCAGAATTAGTTCTGTCTTTTAAGATCTGTGCATATTGAATGTTGTGTAACGAGTTGCTCTGTAATCTGTCTCCTGAAGTAGTTAACACTGACCCTGCTGTAACCCAGGTTTCGTGCCATATCAGCCAAGTTATAACCTGGACTTATTTAACTGAATAAATAGGTGACCAGTATTTTCTGTCTAGTTATGAACGAGTGCGTAGTCAAAATATTTTAATATTTAGCTCTGGGTTTCTTGCTGTGCCACTTTCCTAGCCTGTTAGTTGCTTATGCCTTTATCACTTACAGAATCAAATATATTTCTGTTTAATTGCAAATTACCCCTTGTTATCTAGTATAGGTAATATGTTTAGTTTCCTACATGAAGATCTTTTAGTGCTGGAAGAAAATTGTGTTAAGTAGACAACAGATGTGACTTTTTTTTTTTAAATCTATTATAGGTTTTGAGTTGGAATAGGGTTGAGAATTTTAAGCATATTCATGTTTAAGTGCATTAAGTGCAATGTCTGATCTTTTTTACTTTGAATATTACTATCTGCTGTAAAGCTATTGGTGCAATAGTTGACTTTCTACTTAAGTGATAAAATAGATCAAATATTAGCAGAAGGGGTAAATTTCCTTTGTTTTGTGCAGTGTTTTAACAGGGACAACTAAATAATAGTGTGTAGCACAGGTGGGGATTTAAGATGCATATGAGGGCCACTTCAGCAAAGAACTGATTTTAACTGTGTTCCATCCCATATGGGGTGGATGAACTTCTGGTACAATAAGGTGCATCTCCTTTCCCATATTCATTATTACCTATCTTAAATCTTTGCAGAATTGCAAGCAAGATTTTTTTGAAAAATTAAAATGAACTCTCTGTGTCAGTGTATACTATTAGAGATCAGTATTCTTTCTTTTGCGACTCTGTGGACTGCTGATACAGGATTCTGGTTGTGCCCAAACTCAGGTTCTGTATCCCTCTGGGACTAAATCTTATTTCACAGACCTAACTTGGGTTAGGTTTTATGTTGACATAAGTCTGTGTATCACTTCCAATGCAAAGGAGAAATGAGTAAAATTATATTCATGCAGGTGTCTTAATTTTTTTGAACTTTTTCTGGTTTGCTTGAATGAAGTTTTAAATAGAACAACTTAATATGTTGATGTGACATCAGAAAAAGTCCTAGCAAATGTTGATCCAGTGTAGTTTAGAATCTGTTTTTTTGCAATGTAGGATGTAAGATGCGTTGTGTGTGTCATAGGTACAAAAGCATAAAAGATCATAATAAATCTCATATTTTACTGCACAATTTGTCTTTATAAATAGCAGAGCCTGCTAAGATTCTCTCCTTGAAAATTTTATGTATTCTGTGGTTACAAGCAGCTAGAATAGAATTTGCCTAACACAAATTCCTACATTTCTATACTTTTGGTATTTGATAATACTTTGCATATAGATATTTCCCTTCTATATGCAGATGCACATATTTCCAGATGCAGCTACTTTTACGGAATGAAAGACGTGATAAGATAAAAATGAAAAATAGTGCATAGATATTTAGCTTGCTTTTGAGAAGCAGGATATTTTCTTTAAAAAAAGTCAAATAAAAAAGAAACATTCAAGTTGACAACTTCCCTCCCAAGGATTTGGCTACCCTCGCTGAGTTTCTTTAAAATGTCACTTATGGGCACTTTGCACCATTGAAGCATTGTTTTGCCTTGTATTATTGGGAAGTGGCACTTTCAGATTCAGAAATCTGTTTTGAAGGATAGGGAACAATAGTTATCCTGAACATTGGATTTCATCCCTCCCACTTGTTTTGCTTTCTTTCATTTATTCTTTGTTTAATTCCCCGGCATGTCATTCCATTGCCCTGAACCATAGTAACTAGTGATAGGAGCCTGCTGCCGGCAGAGCAGGGAAAGCAGCACGGGATTCCTGCTGGGTGAGTGTTGCGTACAATGGTGTTACTTGAAGTCCTCCTCCGTGGGTTTTCTCCCTCCCCTTCCCTCCCCTCCCCTCATGCCCGAAGGCAACTGCTTTGGGAATTTTTTTTTCTTCCTTCCACGCCTTCATATACTATGGAAAATGGGTATTAGCTATCCGCAATCCTAATTGTTCTCCTAATTTCAGTGTCTTTCAAACATCTCCTTCTACTGAAAATGAAACGCGGGATCCTGTGTCACTCTGGTTTTCATTAACTTCCCATTGTAGTGCTGGACATCACAAATGTATTCATTTCATATATCATCTCTGATTTGAAAAGCACATGAAAATGTTTTCCCATTTTCGATATTGTGTGAGTAATGTTCCTATTGAAAAGTAATGGAGTGAAGTTGTCACTTGTCAGTTCAGTTATTAAGGAGGATGACTCTCAGGTCTTCTTTTTGTAATAAAATAAATCTGTCACAATCATTATGCTTGTGCATTCTTTCACAATAATCGACTGGAAATCTCTAACATCTTAAAATTTCTGACTTTATAAAGTCATGAAGTGAGCACTGTGAGCTTACTCCTAGGGCAGTTCTAGCATTATAGAAAGCCAAGATCGGGCAGTTCAGATTTTAAACACTGGTTAAATTTTCCTCATGCTGACTTTTCTTCACTGTGTTCAGATAACTTTTTCAGCATCAATCACTACCTCTTCTTGCAATTCCAACTTTCTAACCATCCAAAAGTAGAAAGAAATAAAAAGTTAAAGTCAATACAATCAAAACCAGCATCATCATAAAATCACATTTCTAAGTACTGCATAACAATTCTAAAAACCCACACAGATGTAAGTTAAATGTATGCATGTATATATCTTTTTTTTTTAATGAGAAGCTGGAACCTTCATTCTTCTTTGGAGCTGCTATTGGAGACTTCAGAAACGTGTCCTCTGATCTGCTGGGTCTGCAGGCAGTGAAACTCGTAACTCGTTACACCCAAACGCCATTTCAAACAAGTGGCTGGTTGAAAATTAGAGGTGGTATTTTAATATTCAGAGTTTGGGACAGTTGTGTACTTTTGTAGATTCTAACCCGCACCTTTTGAGTCTATGTGTCAAAATACTTTTTTTTTTTTTTTTTTCCTTTTAAATTGCTTTAAAAAAGACAAGCATCCTCTGTGTGAACTGCTATATTTAATGGAGCACAAACTTTCTCTTTGCTCTGCAGTCTCGGAAAGGGAGTGACCCAGACAAAGAGAAGAAGGTCCTGGAGAGCAGAACAGATAGCATTGGAAGCGGTCGCGCAATCCCAATTAAACAGGTAATGCCGAAATACACTTCTTTTTTTTTCCTTTTGGTAGTTGGAGACACACCTCGGGTCTTAAGCACTCTGATGGCGGGGCCCATGCGCCAAGACATGTTTGATGTGCTCTGGTGATGAATGTGGAAGTCACTCACTTGACATCAATTAGGAGAGGTTCCTATGTGTATTAAAATAGGATCATTAGAATAAGAAGAGGGAAAATGTGACAACAGGCCTAATGAAGTGCAGTCTGCCGGCCTGCATATGGAGCCGGTTTCTAGGCTGTGCTGGCTTCAAAGCTGCCTTTGTAGAGGGGGCTTTGATTGGGCCGTGTGCTGCCAGTCGGCGGGGTAAATCAGATCGCTCTACAAGAGCCCCTTGTGATCGCAGAAATAGCCTGATGTGGCCCTAATTTGCTACTGCAGACGGACATCTGAACACAGTTTCAGGCTGGTTTGTAACAACGAGGCAATTAGTTGTGATAATCATAGCCGGTGTGTCAGCTGTGCGCTCTTGTTTGTAATTTGCTAATGAAGGAATTGTAACTTTGATTAGGTTCAGTTTCATTTAGACCTTATTATATAAGAGAACATTTACAGCTGTAATGTGTGGCCTTAATTAAACTTCCTCATTACACAACAGGACTTGAATTCAAGGATTTGTTTTGGTCTGTTTTACTAGCCTAGATGCACTTTCATTAGCCCGGAAACTCAATGCTAAATTGTAGCTGTGAACACTCCTTTGAAAGGCAAAAGCAATGCCAGCATCTGATGCAAAGTATTTAGGTGAATGAGATCATTTGCTTTCTCAAATTAAATTACACTGAATTCATGCAGTTAAAAACACCACACTAAGCATTTGTACGGGATGCTTTACAAATAGTTTCTGTGATAGTGTTTGCAAGTATTTACTTTTGTGTGAGTTTCTTTGCTGGAAGTAGCAAAAGTGCTGAGGGAAGGGAGCTTATTTTCTTCCCACGTGGTTGTTTCCAGTTTCGTTTGGTGGCTTTTCTACCTGCCAGAGGGTCACTTGCCTCTTGTAATCTTTCCTCAGTCCATGCTTCATCTTGTCAGGTAGCCCTAGATCTCCTGTTTGGGGGTGGATTTATGTGTTTGGGGTTTTTGGCTTTTGTTCTTTTGGGGGGTGAGGGGGAGATGATTTTGTACGCTTAACTATTTGCAGTGATTTTCTTTCTTAAAGGCATTTAAAAAGACCTTTTGGTGCCATCAGGCAGCAAAAGTGCTGTCGTGTCTGTGAATCTCTAGTAGAAAAATTTTAATCAAAAACACTGCAATTCAGAAGAGCAGTTTGAAACCGGATAAGCTCAGTATTTGGCTCTGTGTTCAGGGGAGGAGATTCCAGGCATTTAAAACAAGATACAATTTTTTTCCTACAGCTTTTGTATGGTATGAGATGGGTTAGACCGGCTGGAATTCTTTTGGGTAATGCTAATTAAACAAAAGTGTCTGCAAATGTAGCTGAGAATGAAAAACTGAGGAATATACTTTTCAATATTTATTCAAGGCATACATACTGTTCTTTTCTAAAATGCTGTTGTATGAAATTAGGTTGATTAAAAATGCACTTGTAGGAAGAGTATTGTAAGATAAGCATTTTAAGAGTGATTGCACTGCACCACATTATAATGAAATAACCCCTACAATCTCTTGAATTTCTGTATTGAAAAATTCTCCCTGCAACCCCTACTTGTATACTGAGTATGACCAATCTTTTGGGAATGTGTACTTTTTGTTATTAATCCCAATTATGGTAATTTCATTTTGTCAGATACAAGTAATTATCAGCAAATATTGAGCAGGTCTGTAGTCAGCAGATACATCCTATTCATCAGGGTTTTGGAAGGGTGGTACAAAAAGGGAGGTTGAATGGCATGCAGTGTTGTAGGATGGCTGTTATCAGTGGTATTTCACATCATACTTGTGTGTCATTCTTAAAATTTAAAATATGATATATAATTCATACTGACAATGTTTCATTACTGTTTAAAAACATACATTAGTTTGAAGTGGTGCTTGGTTACAAACTACATGATTTCCAGCAGAAATGGCTCCTGAAGTTTGACCAGGGGGATAGCTTTTTGGCTACCCACTATTTAGATGGAGAACTCCTATCAGTAGAGGTGGCACTGAGTTAAATTGCTGTTCTTGGTGGGCTCTACAGGTACCAGATACTTGGACATTTCTCTGAGGCAGTAGAAATTCCTGCTAGAAAAGATGGCATCTCTTATTTTATGCATTAACTGTGAATAAGACAGAGGGATGTGAAAAGGAACTTTTTGACCTATAAAACTTCAGTATGTCATGCTACTGTACTTCTTGCAATGAGAGACCGCTTCCATCATAGTTGTTTCTGTTGACAAATGGTTAGGGAACAGAAAGAGAAATTTGTTTTCAGGAAGTTTAATGCGGATTGTAGTATTCACAATATTGCTGTGGGAGAGCTATCTTATTGTATCATTAAAAGGCTTTTTATTTTTTTAATCTTTTTGTCACTGAGTTTTCCAATGCTTGTCTTCCTATTAGCCCGAAAGTTGCATTTCTGCACTACCCCATGCTAGAATCAAGAGTAATCTCCGGTTATGTTAAACATTCTCTGACTTCTTTAAGCTGCTGTTCAGCAAAATGCCTTTGCTGGCTTCATGCACATACTCTTCTATTATGTCTTCATGATATTTTCAAAAGCATGCAGTGACCAGGCCTTTTTAATATCTGTTGTCAGTACTTTGTTTTGTTCTCTGGTTCTTAGTCTATGTGCATGGCAGCAATACTTTATAAGGGCTGCTGACAAGGCAGTGCATCTGGTGCAAGGCAAAAGTCCAAGCTCATACTTGTAGGTCACTGTTTCAGTTGTGTTGGTTGAGCTCATTCGCAGATTTACCAAACAAACAAAAACAAAAACAAAGTTATGGTTGAATCTCAAATACAGTGGACTTTCTGTTCTCAGTTCACTGCTACTTGAAAAAAAGGTAATTACAAAAAAGCAAATGGAAAAAAGAAAAATCTTATTATTCAGATGTTGACATCAATGGCTTGGTTATCCAGTGTATTTTATGGTGCCTGTGGGTTGTTCTTATCTACCTAGGGTCTCCCAAAAATCAGAAATACTGTTTCCCAATTTAAAAAAAAAAAAAAAAGGCAACCCTCCCCAAAACAACACCACAACAAAACCAAAACAAGTTAATTGGAGATTGGAAATGTTGTGGTTTTGAGGAAAAAAATGAAATCTCTTCCAGCACTAGAGGTGCACGTGAAAGTGGGGGAGAAGAGCTGATATTAGTCAAGTATGGTGGGGAGAGCTGAGAATAAATGTGTGGAAAAAATCAGTTCTCTAGGAAGCGTAGAAAGTGTGATAAGTTTGCCATTTGTTTCAACTACTTTTTTTTTCATAGATCAGGTCTGTATTGCAGGTGTTGAACTAACATAGCTATGGTTGATGTCTGTCATCAAAGTGATGCTTTTGTATATCTGGAGATGGTTTAAACTAGCAGAGGAGTGGGGTTTTTGTAGGAGCATTTAGTTTCTCTCTAAATGCACATACACATCTTGTGAAGTGATCTACACTGTCATAGAGAGTTGCTTATAATTCTGTATTACAGCCTTTCGGGGACACAGATACTGACCTACACAGCTCCTAGAGCTGGTACAGTTTTTGGTCAAAAGAAGTCAAGAGCTGCAACCTGCTCCTGAATTAATGTTCTTGGTCCCTGAATCCCTGAGAGTTTGGGGGAAATAGATAAAATTGTAAATGGCATATTTCCTCCCAAGGAAACACCTCACTCCTTCAGGGATTTGTCCTTAACTCAAAGCAATCTGGTTGAAAAGAGTTAATGTTCCTATTCTTTCTATCCTTTCTAAATGTTAAAAATCACTTTTCACTGCATTGCTAAATATGGTTTTATTGGGCTAAGCCACATAAAACTGTTCTGACGAACCTTCTTGCTCCCAGCAGAAACCCAAAGTGTAGGCAATGAAAAGCAGGTGTGCTTTTAAAATGTGGCTGCAAACTTCTGCCAAAATACTCCTAAAGTGAGTGAAATTTTGGGAAGGCAAATTTTCCAGGGAGGTACAAATATCTGCTTGCGTAGAGGTATCAGAATGCCTTAAATCTTGTGCTCTTAGCATCCTTTGAGAATTCTGAATGCTGTAATTTTCCAAAAAGAAAAAAAAAATTTGAAAGAATGGTAAGATAGCATGTTTAATGCCTCTTATGTTTTGGAGGCCGTTACAGGAGACTGCAGAGCTTCTTCACTTCTGCTTTGTTACATGTTACAATCTAACTTTAAAACGATTGTGTTTTAATGTAATTGTTCTTTCTGCAGTCTCGCTTGTATGCTGTTTTAAATATATTCTACCAATCAAATGGAGTCAGAAAATGTCTAGAACAATATTAGCCCAAAGTTAAAATCTGTGGAAAGTTCTGTGCTTCCAAGAAAGAGGCGCTTAAACTAAAAATATTCTGCAGCATTGGTAAGACTACCCTTAAAGCAAAGTTAGGGTGAATGACTTACTCTGTTTGGAGTATCTGCTGTGCAAAAACATTTGTTCTGAAAATGAAGAACGTGTTTCTGGTAGCTTGAGTGAATATTTTGAAGCATGTGTTACGCTGTCCAGTTTAGGGTGGCATACTTTCTAGGATGAAGGGGTTTTTGCAGTGTTTTGGGAAGATTACTTTGTTTTCTGCGGTCTTGCTAAATCTTGTAGGGCATATTCAAATAGGAAAAAAAAACCCACACAACAAGAAAAATAAAAGCAAGAAGCTCAGCTCAGCGGTGAGTGGGCTTGTCATGTATTAATTTTTCATTGCTGTGGAGAATTGTACATACATAATCACTTGATTGCAGTGGGAGTTAGTGAGCTCCTATGGTGTCATTTGCATAAATCTTGTTAAGTCAATGGCAGTTAATGAAGTACAAATGAGCCTGGAGAAGGTGACATGCAAATCGTGGGTGGCAGATGGGAGGTCTGTTTTTGGGATGGCAGCTGTGTGCTNCCTGCCCCCATCCCCCCCCAAATTAGAGTGTAAATAAATATGTAAGAGTTGGCCTTGACTTTCTGCTTTCAGACCTTCTTCTATTTGCCATTTGCACTTAACCACAGATGCTCATATTATTATATAGACCAACTATTTAACCTTGACTGTTCTTTTACCAAAAACTGGTCAAAATAGATTTTGACAGGTTGCCTCAACCCTTGGCTTACCCTGGGAGGTGCTGCACCTCTCATGGCCCCAAATTCCTGCATCGTTTAGGAATAGCAAACTTGAAGCCTGGATTAAAAATAAGTGTTCTAATGGTTAATGTTACGCTGATGACATAGTGAAAAATTTGCCATCCATGACTTGCAAAGGTGAACTTCAAAATCCATTCGCTTCTCTTGGTTTGCAAATGGCTGTAATAATGGAGAAAGTTTAATATCTTATTCAGGCTTTACTTTTCGGTGATATTTCAAATGACCTTCTTTGCCGACCAGCTTGGTGTATTTAAGTACATTAAAATAATCTTACTGAAATCAGGTTTTGGGTTTGGGTTTTTTTGTTGTTTTGTTTTCGTTTGTTTGGGTTTTTTTCACTCTGAACTAAAAATGGCAATTTTTTTATGTCAGGGCTAAGATAGGGGCTTTGTCAGCAAATGGCTGTGGCATCACTGATTTCCTTTTCTTCAAGAAGAGTTTGCTTCCTGGATGCACAAGTTGCAGTTTTTCTTTAAGGTGGGCGTAAACAGAACTGGAACTTCACAACATACATCTGAATTTTATAAAAAATGGCATTAAACTTGGCAAAAATAACTATTTGAAAATACTTTCAACAAATGTCAAACTTTGCATGAAAAAAATGTCACTTTGGTTAAGTAGCTTCTGAAATAATTGAGAAGCTGTGTTGTGACTTATCAGCAATTTTTTATAGGTAACTTTTAAATCAAGTTATGTAGTCCCAAGAATTTCCTGTTAACTTTTTTCTTTCAAGCCTAGCCATTGCGTTGCCAATTTTCAATCGTTTCCCTAGTGTCCTAGCCTTAGAAAAATGTAACTGAAGCACTTTGTCAAACATACTCCTATTCAGGAAGAAATCTTTGCTATTTTTAAGATGTACTTGAAGCCAAAATACGGAATTTTTATTTAGTTAAGTGAGTTTATTTAGTTTAGTTAAGTAAACTCTTTTAATACATTGTCTGTGCACTGCTCTGTGGAAAGAATCTCTAGGAAACTGAGAATTGCTTTATTTCTCAATTTTTATTTTTTTTCCAGCCCGGTCTCACCTGGGCACTCCTCCTTTGGATGGCCAACACCTGCATAGCAGCCCCTGGCTTGAGGACTTTAGGAAGTGCCTTTCAATATAAAAAGGATTTAAATGTAGTTTATCTCAAATCTTGTTTTTATTAGACTGAGCTTTAGCATTCACTCTTGGTCTGTGTCTGGGGAGGAGCTTTGCTAGTAAACTCGAGCAGTGTGCTTCTTCCAATCTGACCAAACAAATGCTTTGCAGCGGCTGTCTGTGCTCTGGAGAGCGAGGAGGAGAGCTGCAGGGGGAGGCAGGATCTTCTGGTACTAACCATTCTCCTTCCTTCCTTCAGCATGTCCAAGGTTAGGCTGTGTCCATTGGCATTTCTTCCCTTATTTCTGAGCACGAAATTTCCAGAGTTGTCTTTTTGTAACCTTTTAGCTCAAATAGGTGGAACTGAAGCGCATTTATTCCTTATTAGTCTGCATTGCTCAACTTCAAAAAAGGAGGCTTTAAAAGCTTAATTTGGATTTTAATGGACTTTGCCCCATGTTATCTTCCTGACATCCTCTCTGCCTACTACTCTGTGCTGCTCAGCCGCCTTCTTCCCTTCAGTTCCCTACAGGTGCAGCTGCTTGAATATTGCTTTTCCTCTTCCTAACTTCCTTTTCCTTGGTTAATTTTTGGCTCTAGCCGGGGCATTGATGTGTATGGTAACAGTTACATGATTGTTGTGTGGAATAACACACAGTGCTGTTATCTTGGTCCTTCCGGTTGAACTAGAAAGAACATTGTACCTGAAATCTGTTTTCCCCTAAAATACCCAGGGCTGTCTGCACAGCTGTTAGAGCATTTCAGCAAGTATGGCAGTCTCTTGGAAATAGCTTTTGAAAAGAGATCATCTGCCACATCTAGTCAGTCAAACTGATGTCCTTAGTCCTCCTCGCTAGCAGGAGAGCACTGTAATGCTTCAGGCAAGTGTCAGACCAGAGACCCGCCACCATCATAAACAACAAATGCTTTTTCCAGCAGGTTTCCTCAATGTAAATGTTTACTTTGAGTCTACCAAAATGAGAGAACAAATAAGCAACCATCTTGGCATCTATTCTTGCTTAATTCATACGACTTGACAGGGCAAAAGAAGATGGTATAGCATGAGCAGGACGGACACACAATGCTCCAGCTAGTGCTTTAGCAGGTCCCGCAACCCATTGCTGAGCATTAGGGTTTGTCCTATTGCTTATCTCTTACACCTGCATACAAAATCAGCTTACGTTATGAAGTAAAAATGGCTAATGCGTGTAATGACTAAAAGAAGGATGGCAGAAAACCCCTGGAGGGCGCACACAACTCCAGGATTTACTTGCCTTTGTTATACGTGTATCTCCTGTACGTAATGCACCTTTCTGCAGATGCGCTACCTGCCGAGCTCCTGCACCAAGGCCCCTTTTTCGCTGACACAGAGACCCAAACCACTGTGGTGTGGCTTCTGCTCCATCTTCTGCAACAAAGCATTCCCCAAAACTACTACAGCTTTGGATTTTATTTATTGATGTTCGTTTAGGCTTCTAAGTAGTTGTTAGCAAGCCAGTATCTGTGTCTCCAGAGAATAGCTTTCCAAAACACAGAAACGATGAGACTAACAAAGAACTGGCAGATGACATAGTTTTATTTATTTATATCTAGCATGAGGTGTAATTTCCTCTGTCACACTTCTGCCTAATCACAGTAATCAGTATCCAGATCTGCTTGTACAAACACAAGGGTATGGTTTTTAGCCAAATGCTCTTAGTGCTGAAATCTTCTGTGTAATTCCTCCGCAATTGTTTATAATCAGAATATACACATTTTGCTGTGTTTTTAATTAGCTGATTACTAGTTATAAAATGTTTTGTACTCACTGTGGTTCTGTAAATTGTTAACTGGTAGCTACCAGTATAATTAAATATTTCAGAGCACTTGGCTGTGGTTGCATTGAACTGTGAAGAAATAATGTTATATAGCCAATCAAAAAGAGATACTTGTAAACTCATTTAAAGCGTCAGAGTGTGTTAGGACTATCATGGTGATGCTTATTGCAGGAGAAATTAAAGATACAGTTTTGTGCTAAAAGGCAATACAGAAATTAGTTCCTGAATTAGTTGTTAATTGATTTGGTAATTCCCTCGGGTCTGCATGCTCTTTTTTCCTTTTTCGTTGTTGCATTCAGTTAACAGTGACTATTCCCAGTGCACTCGAAATATTTTTTCCAATTAGATCAAATGTGCCCTTACATCAAAGGAATGGCTACAGCTACATGTACCTGCCTGGAATAATGTTTCGTTTGACTGTGAAAGCTGGTTTTGTGTGTTTTACTGATGATGATTTTCAGATATCGTCCCAAGAAAAGCAGTACTCCTAAGTATTTGGCATAAAATGGCATTTAAAAAATCCTGGATTTAATGGGCTTTTTTTGCAGTTTCAGAAAGCTTGCTTTCATTTGTACCTCTCTGATTCCAAACAGTGGAAGGAGATGAGAATACCGTGTGCTTCAGCTCGATGTGCTGCTCTGTTGGACAGCTGGCACAACCCTGCAAGCTCCAGGCGTTAAACTTTCCCCTGCCCAAGGTTAAGGTTTCTACCTGCCGGTCCAAGGGAATAGCCCCTTTTGGCCCTTGGCCAGAGCAGGCAGGCCTGGGCAAGAACCTCAGCATCTCTCAATCTGAGACAATTCTTTCTTCCCTGTCTGTCTGTCAGTCTGTGCCATCGGATCACATGCTTCTCCTGCTTTCTGAATTCTACTGGTTTGCCTTCCTGATATGTCTCAGGGTTGCAGGAGAAAGCAGGAATATGGGTCTTTGGCATATAAGGATTGAATTTCTACCATGTTTCTTTTAGCTCATCTCCTAGTATGTGAGAGTCCCTAAAACATGAGTTTTCTGTCTCCCGTCTTACAAATAGCCCTTATTTTATCTCTAAATGCCTTCGAAATTGTGGAGTGATAGTCCCAAGTGTGCTGTAAGACCAGGGGAGGAGCTTACAGGTGCTCCAGAGATGTATTTATTTTTATCTACTTCTGATTAATGCTTGGTAGACTGTTGAGGTGATGGGCAAGAGTTGTAGGAACTTTACAGTAATGCTGTTTTCCTAAAATTTAACTTTACATTGATGTGTATATTGCTTTCAAACCTAGAGATCTATAAATAAGATTAATAACAAACTTTTCACATAAATTAACTTTCAATCATTTGGGTTTTTTGACTGTGTATGACTGACTTGAAGCTACAACTATTGCTGACACTCTGGTCCTTGTAATGGCAGCAAGCTGGTAGTTTGTGAATGAATTAACAAGTTTCATTTCAGGGTGACTTGATTCATAACTCTTCCCAGCTCAAAAATTTGTCTTTGTGATACAATGCATGTGATAGTAAATGTAGTATTCTATTTTTTACTGAATTTTACTTGATAAAGAAATGTACTTAAATGTTTATTAGTGTCTATTTTGGCAGGGGGCACACAATTTCAAAAATAATATTCCGTTTGTCTGTATGACACAACCTCCAAAGTGAGCAGAAGGAGAACATTGCCTTTTTGGGCAATGATGGAAGGTGATAAAGAAATAATAAAGAAAAAAAAAAGGAAATTTTTTTGTTTGCTTAATGTTTTGATACCCATGTTAATGCCATAAGAGCTCATAGATTGCTTATGATTGCCAGTTCAAGTTCATCCTCTTTCTTCCTTTTTAATCCTATCCAAATGTTATGCTCTTACTTGTTTCTTACAAGAGATAAGGAAAAACTTCTGGGTTTGACTAGCAGCTAGTGATTTCCTAGCTGATATATCAGGTGTGATTATAGATCTTGCACATCATTAAGATTCAAAAGGATATATTCCAGCTTTTGTTTGGAATAGAATGTTGATCAGGTTAAGCATCCTTTGAGAGACTGTGGGAAGACAACGGAAATAGGGAGGAGGAGAGTGCCAGAAGTCCTATCATCCTCTACAGAAATAATAAAGCAGGAGCTTCTGTTATATTAAAAATTTTTTTTTTTTTTTAAATAAAGGCAAAAAAATCCACCTGACTATGTCTGTATGAAAGGAGCATGTGCTCCTTTCAAAGGATAAACCAGTAAAGGATCTGTTTTCCAGTGCTGTGTACATAAGAGGAGGGCTATGTTCTCTTTAGGAAAGATAGGCCGGTGAGGC
>VZSZ01005394.1:363388-378256 GCA_013398815.1 Ibidorhyncha struthersii | reverse complement strand
TTCTTCTTTGAGAAGTATATTTCCCCATCCGTAATCCCTAGGATTTCATTGAGGCTGCTCACATGAGTAGGGGTTTGTGAGGTCAGGCTGCATGGTTTTAGACCAATTTCATCTTATTTTGTACAGCACGTAGGAATTTTACAGTACCAAATGCTGTTTTCTGGTTGGCGAGCCCTTGGAAATACCTCTTAATTATGATAGCAACAAAATTATACGTTGCGTGTAGTGTTGGGTTGGGTTTTTTTTAAATACAGTCATTAAAATAGTTACATTTGTGACTTTTTTTTTTTTCTTCTTTTTTTTTCTTATATAAACTAAGTTGCAGTTTGGTTTCACCAGTTCAAACAAACCAGCGTAAGATTTTCAGGCTGGGCCCTAATTGGGAGGAAAGGGTTGGGATTAGGGAAATTCGGCCGCCCCAGCCTGAGAAACGCGCTCGGGACTTGGTTGCAGCGCAGCACTGTGGAAAATGTTTTAACATGAGGAAAATAAATGTGATGACAATTAATGAAGCTCAAGAACATTAACGAAGTCTGAACAACGGAGTCCCAAAGCAAATTTGCTGTTCGCAGGATCTGCCAAGAGCTATCTTGCCAGAGTGTCTGTAACTGGACACCATTTTCTCTGCTCTCATTTACAAAACTGCTGGCAAAATGACTTTATTACGCTACAAGCCAAAGCTGCAGAATAACTTGCAGAGGAGATTTTCTCTCCTCCTTTTTCCTCCCTCCAGTTACAACGCAAATTTCAAGTCTTAATCCGAACTCATGCTCGAAAAATGGATGGGCTTTGGCTCCGCCTGTTCTGCCTGTCGCGGTAGGGCTTCCTCTCCAAAGTCACACTTGGAGGGAAAAAGGGTGAGGTGGGAGTGTAAGTGCTTATCTTCACTTTCTTCTGCATGTTTAATAACAAAGATTACAGTCACTGCACTGATACCTACATTAAGCTTTGGAGCAGAGTTAAAACAGCCATATGCGGTGGTCTTGTAAATCACCCCATATACTGAAATTAAGAATTGGACCGAAGCGTCCCTGGCTCATGGGAGAGTGCGGTGGGGGTCTGTGCACCCCGCAGGATGGGTCCCAGCGGCAGGCTTGGGGCACGCTACCAAGCTCATCCCTCTCTCCTTTTTCTTCTCCCGGTCTATTGTACCAGCTGCGGCTCCCTCGCGCGGGGTGACAGCCAGCGAGTGCCGCGTCCTTGGCACGGCCCGGAGCCGCAGGCTGTCTGCGGGGAGACGTGCTCTCGTGCCGCGGGGGCTGCGGGAGCCCTGGGGGGCTGGGGGGCCCCTGCACCGAGGAGATGTGCAGCCAAAATACGCAGGTTTTAAATCCATTCACTTTTGGCCGCGCTTGGTTTTGCTTTCTATAAGCTTTGCAAAATCAAGTTAGGTTTTACTAATATTTGCAGAAACACAACGCTGTAGATCTATAAGCGTGCCGCAGGTAGGAGCGATAACGTGAGCCCGGGAGACCCCTCTGCCCCTGCTGGAAGCAGCTCCCGCTTGAATCGCTAACGCTGAATGGTGACATTCAACTTTTTTTTGGCATCCCGCAGAGCAGGGGATACTCGCGCCGCATTTGCCGTTGAGTGAAATTCAAAGGCATTACAAACCGGATGCTCGAGAAGGTGACAGGCAGGTAAAATTCACGGGCCTGAATAATCCCAGTGACTCAGGCTTTAGGGTGCGCTGGAAATTTGTGAGAGCACCAGAAGTTCATTCCCCACGCTCAGATTTACACTTAAACACAGCGGTCTCCCTTTTCATTTCCCTAGGAGAAAACCGCTCATCGGGGGCACAGTTTATATTCAGAGAAGGGCATTTTGATTTGAAATTCACACCGTTTGCATAAATGCGTTTTCATGCATTGTCCTTTTCCTCCATTTTATGTGTCGATATCATCTCTAGAAAGAGAAGTGATTTTCCATGAGCCGAGCGTCCTCCTGACGTGAATGGCAGCATTGTGTGTCCCGAGCTCGGCTCTGGTGGCTCTTGTGTTGGCGTGAATCTGGAATGTCTCTGCAGAAGTCAATGAGATCAGGTGAAACCAAGACCGGCTTTTGACCCCTGGCTGTCAACATAAAAGGGTTCTCAAGATAATTGCAGGAATACACAAGCGGTAAAAGTTCCTCTTTTTTTTTGTTTTTGGTGCAGAGAATAATGAATGTTGCTATTTATCTGAATTGCTCAGAAGGTACTGTTTATTAAGAAAGAGGAAATTAATTTTATAGACCGTATCCACATTCCTTCTGCATGGTGGAAAAAGTCCCTTCCCATCCTCCTTATTATAATTTTTCCTGGAATGATATCAACTTTTGTTACACATTTTTTACAGCTGGGTATTAGGTTTAGGGCAAAGAAATTCTGAAATGGCATTTCTGTGAGGGCGTTCAGTTCTAATAAACTTCCGCGCGAGTATATCCCTGCTCCCTGTCGACGCACTGACCTCCTGGGGACGTCCGGCTTTTCCAGCTGGGCTCGCCGGTCCCAACCCGCAGCTCTTCTGCTGCGAGACACGGGGCCACGAGAGCCGGGGTACAGGACAGCCCCCCCGAGGGACCTCCCCGGCCCTTCCGACGCAGGACGGCTCCCCGCGGGATCCCTGGGGATCTGCACGCAGGCATCTGACCGTCCTTGCACGCCGCTCCTGGAAGCGGCAGCCGTGGGGGTGCCTGTCCTCGCCCGGCATCTCCAGCCTCATGCTGGGTGGGACGAGAGGAGGCGAGCGGCCGCCCCCTCCCTCTGCCACATTTATGCTCCCGTCGCCAAGGCCGGGTGCTCGCGGCCCCTGGCTACGCGTTGCCTGTGACCTGGAGGCAAAAAAAGAAGGATATATAAAATACAAATAATTAGAGATGTGAGTGCTGTTTGAAGGACGTGGAGTTTAAGAGCCAGGAGGGCAGCAAAAGCCATTTTCAGGTGAGCTGTGGCCAGTGATCCCCGTATGGCAGAGCTTCGCTGCCGTGCAAAGCTGGGGAGATTTTGGGAGCAGGAGCAGCGGTGTGCGAGCGCATGGGAAGGCTCCGTGGCCACAGAAGCCGCTGGGCAAGCTGAGGAGGTGCCATGGTGAACGTAGCGTAGCACAGCCCTGGTCCCCAGGGAGTCTGAATGAACTCAACCCTCAGAGAAGGCTTTAAGGAAACTCCAATATTGCCCTATTTTCAGCCTTCGAGAGCATGAGGTGGGGTCCAATTGACTTAGGTCTCTTTTACGTCTGAAGGCAAATTCTTAGGCATGAATTCACCAGCAGAAGGGCTCCAAACTCCCTTTCTGGGGAGCGGGACTGAGAGCAGGGAGTTGTACATCGACTCCTGAGCGCTCCACGAGCGATGCACGAAGGAAGCCCAGCTCCCACGAGAGACAGCGCCCCGTACCACCACCGCCCCGCTCCTCCTCGCAGACCCGGCAGAGCCCCCACAAGGTTTTTTTGGGGGGGTCGTTAGATGGCACCCTAGTTAACGAAGGGAGGGTATGTGCACAGGACCGTTGCTGCCAGGGAGACCCGCTCCAGTTCCAGTCCCAGTCCCATTTCCTCCACCATCGCCCAGCTGAGCCAGGGTGGTGTCATTTTAAGTTCACTTTATGTGTGTTACACGCAGGAATTAAGGATGGCACCAAGTGGCAAAGGATGAGGCTTGGGGAGGGAAAGCCATTTCCCAAATGAGTCAGCAGGAGCTAAAAATAGTCCCCCGGAGCCCAAACCACGGAAAATCGTGCGTATTATATATTTGCTTCGTTCTCCTGCCATCCTGCAACCCCAGCCAGCGCCGGAGCCGCAGAGGCTGCGGGGCAATCCCTGCCGGCGCGCTGCGATGCGATGCGATGCAGGGCCTGCTCCCCGACGGCGAGCGTGGGTTTTTGGGAATGACAGCCCTTCGCTCAGCCCAGGCGGCTCACGGTGGCTCTGGGGCCGTGGGCTTTCTGTGGCAGAGAGTTTGCAGAGAAGCGCAGATTGCAGCAGCGGGGCTGCGGCCGGAGCGGCGGCTGGTTTTGTGGCTTAGGTGGGAAGTGAGTTTATTTTTTCGCAGAACCTCGCTGCACAAGAAGGGAACCGGCAGGCAACGTCTTTCTCTAAAACCACGCAGTCTGCACTGAAAAAAAACCCCAGTTTCAACAGGGCTCAGGAAACAAACCTCCCCCCCGGCTTCTGCCGCAACCTGCCTGCGGTGCTGCCCACAGGAGAGCCGCGGCGGCAGCACAGGAGTCACCAGTGGGGCGACTGTTGCCACCAGCATGGGGGCTCTTGCTCAGAAATGGTTTGGCACTTGGATAAAATGCGGTGGGCGCTGCCGAAAATGGGGCTCTGCCCTCCCCGTGCTTGAAAGAGCCGCCGGCGTTCCTGCTGACCCCTATTAAGCTGCTCCCATATGGCCGCGGAGCTCAGCCATGCACAGTGTGTCACTGGCTTAACTGGAGTGTTGGTTTTGACCTGATTTAGTGAAGCCCGTGCAAAAAAAAAAAAGCCAGTTGGACACAGTTATTCAGGTTTAAAAGCCGTCTTCTTTCAGTTTATCTTAAACCAATTAGGAATGGAAAACAAACCACTCCTAATCCAAAATAAGAGGGTGTCCCTCCCTGCCTCCACCACCCGCTCCCAGGGCTGTGTTGGTTTAGGGAAAGCGGTGGGACGCTGCCGGCGCTGGTGGGAAAGCGCTTCCCCGGGCAGGGACAAGGGCACCCGCGCACCCGTCCCGCCGCAGCTCCACAGCCCGGCCGCTCTGGCAGCCACGCTGGCATCGGCTCCTGCTCCCTGTATTTGTTTGTGGATGTGTGCGCAGGCAATATTGTGACTGTCAGAGACGTGATATTAAAACATTTACCCAAAATACCTCTGCCTGCCTTTCTCCTCCCCTCCCGTGTCCCCCCCCTCCCCCTTTTTTTTTTTTTTTTTTTTGTGTGTGTGTGTGTCTAAATTCCCAATGTAGCGATGGAGGTCTTCACCCAGGAAAGGGTTAAGCATTTTGAAAGGTCTTGTTTGAGGTAGAGTGAATTTTAACCACCACACACATAACGAATGCGAAACAGCCTGAATTGCTGGTGAGGAGCCAAGAGCACAAGAGAGGAGCTGCTGAATTTTAATGATTCATTATTGCATGGAAGGCCTTTGTCTTCCTTTATCCGGTGCACAATAAAAGAATTAATTGGACAGAAAATGGCAGGGCAAAGAACTGACAAGTCATTAAGGGGCTCTGAATGGCTGATTAGGTGCACATTGGGGGTGGAATTTCAACTGCACTGTTTCAGCAAGGGCTCCGGAATAATAATGGCATGGCACAGTTTATATTTTGTATGCAGTACCAGAAAGGCCTTTATGTCGGCATTGTGGTGCTATTTATTATGCTGTCTATTTAGCCATTGTTGGCATTGTGTTTGCAATAAGAATGCACAAACAAAGTTGGGATTTTTTTTTTTTTTAACTTCACGAAGGCAAAATAATTGGGAATCAGAATCTCACTCCGCTGATAGTTTTATTAATTTTTGTGTGCATGTCCAGAAACGGCAGTAAATATTTAGACTTGGGAGAAGCAGCTTCATTCAGAAAAAGGAAAAGAACTAATACATTTCTCCCACTTCTCCCCGTTCTCCAAAGTGCCGCCGTTCAGGGAAGCCTCGTGCAGCTGGTGGAGCCCCCGCGAGCGATGGGGTGCTGACCACTTCCACACCCTGACGCCGGGAGGATGCAGCTCAAGGAAAAGCAGCCAACTGGAATTATTGGTAGCTAGGAAATTCATTGAACATCTCGCACACGGATCCTTTGAGGCGGCTTCTGCCAAAGATTTGTTGTTGTTGTTGATGTTAAGCAGTTGCCTGTGAGTTATAATAAAAACCACACACACAGAAGGGAAAGAAAGAATTTAAAAAAAAAAATAATCCCAGCACGTTGGGTAGGTGTGATTTTGAGAAGGAATGCACTTTTTTTTTACAGAGGATAACAAATAGGAATAGCAGTTTACTGTCAGGTCTGTACATAGCTGGTTGAAAGTTTCAGGAGGGAAAAAAGGAAACTTTAAGGAAGATACAGCTTTTTTTTCCCCCTGATGATTCCAGGCTGATTCATGACAGCCTGATGAAAATAGAAAGCTGTCACCTTCTCATAACCTAGAGATTTTCACACGACAAAGATTACATTTTAAATTCTGCTCGAAAGCTCACAGAGGCTAAATTTATTTCTGACAACCTCCCTCCTGTCCTCAGGATGCTGCCCGACCTCGCTGCTGTTTGATAACCAAATGCAAGATGCTCTCCGCCTCCCGAATCCTGAGTGACAAACGCCCCTTTGCCTGCCGGGTACTGGGGACCTGTGCTCCTGCATCCTCACTGCTGGGTGAGGATGCCACGGTGCCACGGATGAACCCCGTATTTCCAAGGAATAGAGGAGCAAACGCCACTAACCGCTGACACATCTCATCCAGCTGTCCCCTGCAGCCTGCCTGAATCCTGCTGCTGACTTCTTCTGGAGGAGCTGGGATGAACTGGGATAGATTGGGATGGACTGGTCCTGGCTCACGTGGGCAGCACAGAGTTGACAGGTCTACCTCTGCATCCTGAGCCATACCCCATCCCCGTCCTCCTTCCATCCCAGGAGCCCAGGTCGGGCAGATTTTAGCACCACGTGCATCGCCGCTGCCCTGCTGGGGTGAGCTCACACACGCACATCCTTCAGAAAATGACCTCTCCGGTCCCGGCTGGAGGAAACAGCAGGGATAGTCTGGTTTTCTCCTCCTCCGCAGCCTCCTGTCCTGGATCTTCCTGTCCTGGTGGGCTGAGGGCAGAGCGAGTCTCATCCCTGACACGATGTGGGGCAGAGAGGGCTGGGGCTGCCCACCAGGCTCTGGAGAAAGACCCGGGGTGAGAAGGAGAAGGGACCCTCCAGCGGTGACACCGAGGTGTCCCCCACGAAGCCCTTTGTAGAGGGAGGCTGTGCCGAGAGAAAGCAGGCTTTGCAGCTACCCATTTGCAGACAATTCTCCCCAAAACAGCAGCCCTAATTGATGTATCTCCACACACATCCCACGCCTCCGCTCAGGGCTTGGCCCTTTCTCACGCTTCTTTTCTTTGTTTTGTTTTGTTGGTTGTTTTTTTTTTTTCCTGGCGTACTATGGGCTAATAACGGGTTAACAATATATATATAAATTTGAAAACGTGAGAGGGGATTTGGGTGTCAGGGAGATGGATGAGCTGCAATCTGAAACTTTTTAGGTGAGAATAAGTGAAAAGGAAAATGGGGTTATTACAAAAAATGCCATTCTCTGTAGAATACAGCCCTTCTGTAATAATATTTTAAGAGGTAGTTAGTGGCACTCTTCATTCGGGAAAGTAAAGGTATGCATGTCAAACAAAAATAAAATAAAATAATAAAAAAAAAAAGAGGTGGGAAGGTAGCTGGTTCCACTGGAAATTGTAATGTTCCTCCTGAGACTTCAGCTTCTTAACACTGTGAAAGGAGAGAAAAAAAATATACTGCCATTTGCGCTCCTCCGTTCGCGCTGCAGCTGGGAAGGAGGCAAAGGGAAAAGCTGTTATTAGCGACAAGTGGTGTATCGGCCGGGGAGCGCCGGTGCCTGCTGAGCTGGGTCACACCACCACCACTTGCTCTGCCACCGAAGATGACTCTCGCTGCAATCCTCTTGGCATCTCGGCCCCTGGAGCTGAGCCGTGAGTCACCCACAGGCTATTCGAGAGCAGCGAGTCACCTCTTCCTGCAAACACCCTCTTTTCCTAACAAGGAGGATTTAATGCAACCCCCCGAATGAGACCCTCTGCAGGTGGGCAGCAGTTTCCCAGGCTCTCGAGGTCCCCCACCGATTGCTCCTGCCCCTCTGAAGTTCTCGCTGTCCCGGGGCCACCTGAACCCCAGAAGTTTTGTTGGCTTTGAGAGCTTCTCCTGGTCACCAGATGGAGATGAGGATAAAGCTGGACCCAAACGGACAAAATTCAGGCAGGAATCCAGATATTCTCAACATTTGGGAGAAATCAGATCTGCGGAGGAGGAGCTTGGAGCGACGTCTATCAGAATGAAGTCAGGTGAGAGCTTCAGAGCCAGATTCCGACCATCCCTTAAGAGCTGTGTGTTCAAGCCCTGGAATAGCTGGCTGAAATCCATGCCTGGTGATGGGATACGGAGAAGTTAAAAACATATCTAAATCACTTCAAAAAATTCCCAGATGGAATCAAGTTTATTTTTTTAATGAAAATATCTTAACAAAACATCCGAGTAGTAGATGTTTGTGTTCTATTTCTGGGAATGCAGGAAAGATCCTCTAAAACCCCCCAGAAAAGAAAAAAAAAGAAATGCTAAAACCATCATCCTCAAACTACGTAGACGTTCAGATCTGCTTGGGCAAAAGAGGGAAGATGGAAATATCTGCACTGGAAGAGAGCAAAGGTCTGTCTCAGGAGTATCCTGCAAAGGCGCGTGTAGGTTTGTCATGCAGGAGCAAACAAAAAACCCCTCAAACCAGGGAAACAAACAGGGCTTGTATAAAATAGCCCTTCCCCTGGTCTCTGCCAGCCTCTGGCAATCAGCAATTGCTGTGAGACACTTGCGTTGCCTCAATGCTATGCCTAGAAGTTGAATATTTTCCATGAATTTGTCTAACCCTCCTTTGAACCCAGCTCTGCGCTTGGCCTCCGCCTGTGGCAGAGCTCTGCGGCTGAACTGTTTGCTCTGAAAAAAAAAAACAACCAAAAACCAAGAAGTCTTTCTTTTTATCTAATTTCAGCTTTCTGTTCAACTACTGTATCATGAGACACACCAGGTGATGGCAAGAGTAATCAGTCTCCCTTCCCTTTCTGCTTTCCCCATTTGGTACTTCACTGCCTACACCAAAAGGCCTCAGTCTGGGCTGGAAGGAGCCAGCGAGAAGCAAGTAACGTATTTCAGCTCCAAGCCTAAAATATCCACCTTAGGCAGAATTCTGTCCCTGTCTCTGACTCCACGTTGGGGCCCGATACACTCCTGGCACTGATGCTGGTGACATTTGTCTCATCCCAGGGTGAAAAATGGACTTTAAACACGCTTTAAAAGTCAGGGTTTCCCGGTTTCTGAGCAATAAATCCCGCTTTTGGGCCTACGCCTTCCAAGTGATAAATTTATAGATCTCTGGGAAAATACACTCTAGGGAAAGCAGACAAAGTGGAAAAGGCGGTAGCATTGCTTGGAGTGACATTTGTATCCTGGATGGTGAAGCAGCCCGGACAGGACTGTCGTACACATGCCTGCGGGAAGGAAGGACAGACCTGGTGGAGCAGATGGAGCTTTCTAAGGGAAAGACAGGCAGAGCCGGGGTTGGACTGCTACCAGAGACTGGGAACAGGACAGCCAGATCCCAATCCAGGTGATGTCTCCTCATCCTGCCCAGGCTCGGGGCACCCTGGCTCACCTGGGAATTGCCATTTCAGGAGGTTGAGACCCCGGGCACAGAAGATGCTCCTCCATCCCCTCCCACGGGGACGGCTGAGCTCCCCCGCAACCCACCTCCTGTGGGCGCGTGGGATTTCCTGAGGTTGCAGGGCCACCCAGCCCCAACCCCAGGACGCAGCTTTTGAGCCCCAGATGGCTCAAATGGCATCTTTTGGATTTTCCCTTTTGCCTAATTACAGGGATTTATTTTTATTACCACTACAGGCTTGTTCCAAAACCCAGTCGGCTCAGCAGAAGGCTTTCACAGGCTTTTGGATCAGACCTAGGCACTTGGTGTAGTTTTTCCTACAACAAAATATCTATTATTTGCTGGTTCTCATTTAATTGTTAAACAGAAGCTGCAGATACTAAGCTTCCAGGTGCCTTGGAGACTGCCTTGAAGGAGATGGGACAAGAGTCCCATCGCCTTCAGGAGGTCTCTGGATTTCACTCGGGCTCCTGACACAGCGGCGAGTTCACAAACCGTGAAAAACGGATCCATGTAGTTATATTACAGGCCCAGTCCACTGTGTTTAGAGCCAAATCGTCCTAACAGTCAGACAGACTGAGATGGACTTTGGCCAGCACTTCTGCAGTCCAGCCACAACTGAGAGCTTAAAGCACTTCTGCGTATAACATCTGCTCTACCTTCTTGGGAACGGTGCTCGCCGTGCCTCTAATCGCCTCAAACATCATTGCTGAACACGGGGATTAGGAAGGATTTGAGGCATCTGCTCTCTTGTGATCTGAGCTTCAGTCCTCTCAAGGTTTTAGAAAGGTGAGAAACTCTGCTGCTTTCACCTTGGTTAAAACCTTTGAATATTCTTGAAAAGTGTAGAAAACGAAGATATTACATGTCTTATTATTCTCATGGCAGTTTTTCTAGCTTGAGGCATATCCCATGTGGTACCCTGGGGGAGAGCAGGCGGAGGACCCCACTGAGCACGCAAGGATGCTGTTTAGGAAGCAGAAACATTTTAATTCCTTCAACACCACTGAGTTTTGCCACGGACTCCATTGGAGACCGCATGACCTTTGGAAATGGGCTTTGCCTCTACCTTAAACACTCAAAAGTGTGTGTTAAACACAACAAAAAGTTGCTCTTAGTGTGTATCATCCTATACACATCTATCATGCCATGGGCTCACCCGAACCCAGAAATGCTCTTTTCTCCCCAGCCCTAGAGCAGTGCGCATAGGATTCCCCACAGGTTCTCCTATTGCAATGGAGCGCACGGAGAGAAAAATTCTTACAGCTCTGTCTTCATCGGGGGTTATCTGATGCTGTCTAACCTCAGGTGGACTCCAATTTGAACTGGATTTGCTGGACTGCGGGAGGTGGGATGTGAACTGCTGCTGCCCAGACTGATGGTAACTGAATGCAACGCGTTTTCCCACACCGAAAATAAGCAATTTCTGACTGAAGTGCTGTCTTGCTCTTTGAATTGAATGCTTGACTATTCTCTGTAGGAAGAAGCGTTCATGTACAGGGATTTCAGAAGTAACCAAGTCCTGGAGTAAAATCTTCACCCTCGGGACACCTGTCCCTCCCTTAGAAATGTAATTCTGTGCCATTTCTGTAGGTGTAAAGCTCTATAGCGGCAGTTAATATATGCATACTTCTGGGTTCCTTCATTACCATTTCAGTTGGCTCGTTTACATAATAACACAGAACAGAAGATCATTTGCATAAAATTAAAAAAAAATCAAATAACTGAATGTTGCTTTTATTTTGAAAGGCGCAGAGAATGAGCCTGTGAAGTTATTTATATCCCAGAAAGTACCAAGGAGGCTAATCGGCAGGGAACCGTGCTTTCTGCACAAAATGGGACTTGACCACTTCAATTTATTCATGAAATATTAGCTCACTTAGTGGAAGAGTTTTTTAAGCAGCTGGGTTGGAGCTGACGGGAAATCCCCTCCCAGCTGCAGCGGGATCAGCACGACTCGGAGCCAGACAAAAGTAAATTCCCTCAGCTCCGATCCCGCGCAGCACCTGAAGGGGCTGGGGAATGAGGGGTCCGCTCCTTGGTTACGGTCAGCCTGACAGAAATATGCCATTCTCTTCCAGCACTTCTGCCTAATGGTCATTTACCTAATCTGGGGGTTTTATACCCGCCCCCTCCCCGGCGCTGTGATGCTCGGGCACCTTCATCTACAGCCAAGAGCAAAGCTCCTCGTGGGCTTCCCGGGTTCACTGCTGTGTCCTGATTTCTTCTGCTCCTCCCAATTTCCATGAGCAAATATTCCCATATGAGCAGCCCTCGGCCATCCCATCTGATGGGTCAACGTTGCTACTGGGGTAACGGCAGCAATTTGGTTTTGCAGCCAGCAGAGTCACCACCAGCGGAATACACCCTCGGGTTTCAGGCGCAGGGAGAGCCGTGTGCCAGGGCTCAGCACGGACAGACGTGGTGGTGTGGGTTACGTGGGGGAAACGTGAGACTGAGTAGTAAAACACGGGCTAATTTGGTATTCAAGGCGTGTGCAAAATGGCCATATTTGCATGAGAAAGGTTGGTTGGGAGAAATCCTAGGCCAAATCCTGTTTTCACTTATAAGCCTCCAAACATGCAGCATCTTTCCTGACACCAGGAACGTTACTTCAGGTTTGCACAAGGGTAATGAGACCTGAGCCTGACCCAAGAGTACTCAAAGCCTAAGAAGCACCGAGCTCTTTGTTACAGCAGCTCCTGGCGAAACCATCACCAAAATGAAACTATAACCTCCTGTAACAAGCTGGCCCCTACATTTTTAACAATGGTGCAAATCCTTCTGTAGGTTACTGGGGTGAGCATTGCTGCACTCGGCAAGTTCATGCAGCGCAGATGGCCTCAAGGTTGGAAACATGACCCTGAACTACCTCCTCTATCTGTTCTTTGGAGACCGGCTCTGGACTGTGGGAGCACTGGGGCAGAGGGACAATGGGACAATGTTTGTGCCGGGACGTCCTTGTCCCACAGCATGATGCTCTGAAACAAAGTCCTAGCGCAAGCATGTGAGCAGCTGCCCTCCGCCCCCCCGGTACGCCAAAATGAATATGCATTGTTGGGCAAGGGTGTGGTGGGTTTCAGCACACTGAGCCTGCCAAACTTGGACTTCTGCCCCAAATATTCACATGGCCTTAATAATTTTGTTCCCCTTTTCTCATACTTCTCCATGCCCTCACCAGGGCTGTAGCGGCTCCTCTGTGCTGCCGGCAGCGCAAGATTGCCCACGGTGGAGCTCCATGTGGCCACCCCGGCCAGTTGTCTCTGGGTTGAACCCTTGTTCACAAGGAGCCATGTCCTACTGTTCCATGGAAAATCTCCTAGCAGAGTTGGGTTGGGAAGGAAGAGAGGTTCTGCACAGTCCCACTGCCGGTCCTTCACCACGAGCAAGAACTGGGAGGGCAAGATCTCCTCTTCTGATCTCCTTGCCCCACAAACCATGTGTGACCAACCAGGAACCTTAGCTTGGAGACCTTTGACCTTTGTGCTTGGTTCAGAGCCCTGGTGATAGATCACACTGATGGGTGACACCTTCAAATCCTGCTCCCAGAAGCCTGGAAGAACATGTGCAGGGAAGATAACACAGCTTTGGGATGGGACAGATCTTGACATCCTGCCCATATCCAGCAGCATGAGCACGATGTCTGTGGTGCATCTGCTCCCTCTTCCAGGTATCTGCTTCTCCCGCAGGACAGCAGAAGACTGCAGAGTGAGCTGGGGCTGGGAACTGGGGCACTCGATGAAAAGGGAGGTGATGCTCCCGAGAGTCCTACAAACATTGCTCTTGCAGAGAAAATGAGGCCCCGGCTATTTGTGATGTTTCCTTGTGTCCTCTAGTGAATATTCAGAAGGAAAAAATCTTTGTCTTCTCCAATTGCACTGGGATCCCTGCGAGAGACTCCCATTAGCACCTAGTGAGGGTGTCCCCTCTGCAGGTACGCGTTGGATGGGTCTTCTCCAGGTTCCTCCACCCCAGACACAAATTGAGCCGGGGGGAATCCATAGCAGAATTTCACAGCTCACTGTTTTAATAAGCGTCTGGAAAACGCAGAGTGAAATTGAGTTAGGACCTTTCCAATACACTAATATTTTGGAACACATGGGCCATGCATATGGGAATAGTCCTGGCCCAGAAAGCATGGGTAAGACCCAAATAGCTCGAAGAGACGGCTCTCTGAACGCTGCTTGGAAGCTGCATTCAATAAAGGGCAATCCCTTGGAGCTGAGGAAACAGGACAACCAGCCTGCTGAGACCCCGGCCTCGCTGCGGAGGATTTCAAGGCCGTTGGCGAGTGCTGTTGCATGATACAGGACAGATGCTCTACCCGCTAATAACGAGCAAAATAGCTAGGAACACTGCTAATTGCCAAAATGTAAACTCGCTTCTGTGGTTTGCAACTCCCTCTTCAGCAGAGGCTGCGGATGACGTGAACTCTCCTCTGCTTTACACACGCAGCGTGGCCACGAAGAGCGAAGCGATGTGTCCGTACGGCACCTGGCTCAAACCCCCGGAGCAACGCAGGGGGAAGCACCTACCCGAGGGTCAGCGTTTTACTGCAAAGAGCGGAAGACCTGGGCAAGCACCCCGTGCGCTCCCCGGGCTTTGCACGGCGGCCCCGGAGAGGCGTAGCTGGGCGCTGAGCATCGCCCTGTGCGCGCCCGGCTCTGGGAACCCGCTCCTGATTTGCAAGGGAAATCATGGGTAAATAATCCTCATTACCCAGGAAGGCTGCCCCCTTCCAGATCAAGTTCACTTGTTATTCTGATCAGCCGATAAGCCTCATTTGCATAATTTTTTCTTTCTTCCACACTCCAGCTTTGCTAGCACAGTTAGAACGGGGTTTTATTACTCTTATTAATATTATTACTCTGTGTGATCATCCCGCCTGAAGGGTTTGCGAATGCCTTCACGCCTGCTGGGGGCTGCGGGTGGCCGTGGGTGGGCTGGGGGCTCTCAGAGCGGGGGGGCTGTGCTTTTGCTCCCCCTCAGTGCTTCCTGCAGCCCTTCGCTCTGGGCTTTGCTGGCTAACGCCACAGCTCACCACAGGAGCTGCCCAGGCCCGTAACCAGGATAACAAACAGGGGAGCAGTTGTATTTGAGGACCCCCTTGGAGTTATTCCTAGCTGCTTGACCGCTCTGAGAGCAAAGGGGCTTTTTTTTTTTGCTGTGAGTGTCTGCTTTTTCTTTTCTCTGAGGAGGGATGCTGGAGACAACACACAGGCACAAGGAAAGGTGAGATGAAGTGGTCTCTGCTGATGGTGGAGCAGCCCTGCCTGCCTTCTCGCTCTGGGAACGATCTTCTCCTGAAATCAGTCTCCCCTGCAACTTTCATTCATTTTTAAAAGAGGATCACAGCTGAATCATGTCAGTTCCTACAGAGGATAAAAGGAAGGAAAATGCCAGCTGATGTTGCTGGCTCTGAAGCTGGATCCTGCCTTGGATGAGAAGGCACTAATACCCCATCCCCATCCCCAT
>VZSZ01005394.1:336140-363373 GCA_013398815.1 Ibidorhyncha struthersii | reverse complement strand
TGAGGCAGTGCCTCCCAGTTTGCCCCCACCCCCTGAGCTGAGGGCTGCAGCGTGGGCAGGCTGGCACGGTGTGGTGCGAGAGGTGGCATGCAGACGAGATGCAAAAGAGAGGGGCACTGATTTGCATCATTCGCTCCATGTCGAGGCTGTTTGGAACTGCACCAGGGCGCGAGGGAATCGTTTTACAGCTCTCTTGGTGGATATCGATGTCCCTGCTGCTGGGCCCACAGGGGATTTCTGGATGTGGAGTTTGAAGGACATGGACCTTAAAGCTCGGACTATTCAACTCGTTATAATCTTGTTCCTCTTTGTGTGAATGCAGTTGCATCTGTTGCAATTAGCTGGCTAACTTTTTTTTTTCTATGAATTACACATTGCCTCTGTGAAACTCTGCATTTTAGCTGATTAATGTGCTCTTCCCTTTCATTCCAGAGCTCTGCATCCCCTCCGGCTCCCACAACCTCGCCGGTCCCTCGCCCTGCCGGAGCTGTGCTGGTATAGGGGCTCATCAGGACCCCGAAACCTGCTCTCTCATGGCTTTTATAGCATTTATAGAAGCAGCTGCATTTTTACTGGGCGTGATGCTGTCGCTTTACCCAGCAGGGCAGAGCTTCTCTGCCTGTAGCAAATAAACCCCTTTGGCCCAAGGTCCCAGCATGTCATCGGAAAGGTCCCATCTGCCAGCAAGCCCTCAGGAGGGCGCTGGGTGTTGTCGCTGGGGGGGGGTGTCCCTGGGTTTCTGCTGGACCGAGGGGTTCGGGCAGCACCGTGTGAGCCAAACCCGCCGCCAGCGGGGCCGGGGCGGCCGCGGGGGCCGTTCACTCGCGTCTCTCTGGCTCCTCCTGAAGGAGACAGCCCCGTGTAGCCGCAACCGGAGCGCGAACGTGGCACGGATCGCTCCTTGCCCGCAGAAGGTGGGATAATTTTGGATGGGGTGAAAGCAGGGTGCGAAAGCCGAAGGGAACACGGCACCGGTCCCGTCCTCTGTCTTGCTGGTGTTATCCCTTCCCGCCGCAGCTCCGTCGGCACCACAGCACCCACCTCCCGGTTCAGCCGAAGCCGGCACAGCCGCGAGCCGGGGCTCGGAGGGATGCTGGCTGGCAAGGACTGTGCTGCGGCCGTGGAAGAAGCAGCCATGGGCCAAGGCATAGACACCGCCCTTACAGTGCTTCTCCATGCGGGCAGCAAGACCAGAAACCCATCCTTTGAGAGCGGGAGGGAGAGGTGGGCAATCGCCTGCGGGACACAGTCCTTTTATGTAATCTTCCTACTCCCAGGGGCTTGGAATTTGTACCCTGGGCTTGGAGTTTGTATTCTGTTGCCATTCTCTGACTCCCAGATCCTGACAGTGGTAATAAATATCCTCCCTGCTTTGCTGTGAAGAGGTTTCCCGCTCAGCCTCAGCCCGGGCTGGGGCACGGAGCCGGTTTGAAAGGGCGACCCGCTGTGCCGGGTTGCTCCAGGGCCGCCGAGCCCTGGATGCCCTCGCTGTCCCTGCTCCTTGCCAGACCTCCGACAGAAAAACCCGACTGGCACAGAGCTGGGAGGTGGCTATTCATTCTCTAGCCAAGGCACAGCCCTTTTTTTCTGGGACATATATTTCATGTTGCTTTGTCCTATTTTTCTGTGGGACAGGCTGCTGCAATGGGAAGGCAAGACCACGGCTCTAAGGGGATGGGCAGCTATGAGGCAAAAGGGATGGATGCTCAGGAAGGCAGCAGCTCCCAGTGGGCTGCAGTCCCCAAATTTGCACTCAACTCGGGCTAAGGGAGGAGGATCAGCCTGGCAAACACCTGGCAGTGGTACCGTGGCCCTCACCCGTGTGGCTGCTGGGAGAAAATTGGTGTGCAGTGATGTGCCCACCGAGGACTTAAAGCATGACAGATTTCCTCCACTTCCTGGGGACAGGCACGACAGACACTTGTGTTACTGTTTGCATAGGTTGCCTGAAGTGAATCACATCCTTGGGCTCCAAAATAGCTGTGGAGGTTTCTCCCTGGGGACTCAGTCACCCCAGAGAGGGAAAAGGAAAACAACAAGCTAAATATTAAGCATATGCTTTAACGTGAAACCCAAAAGACAGCACTCAGGGCAACACATTTCCCCCATATACCCACCTAGCATGGAATGAATGAAGAAGTTATTTCCAGACATCCTCAGCAAACACAAGACTACTCAGTAGTTAAATTTTCCCCCTAAACTCTTTAATTCTTCTGCAATCTAAGGAGATGGGCTTCGTGGTTACTTAGTCTGGGTTAAAAGTCTGTGTTTCCCTAGCTGAAGTGGACTTAAATAGTGAATTATTATTAGATATGTTGTTGACCGTTTCAGGGCACCAAACATCCCAACACTACAGTTCACATACCTACAGCATACTTCCCTCCGAGCAGCCGGAGCTCATTGCCCATGAAGCCTACGGTACAAGCAGGCCTGAAGATCTGCAGATCTTCACTCAGCCCTATGCTGTGAATGGTCCCAACACCGCTCACAGTACGAATCCCAGTTTCCTATGAGATGCTGCTCATGTCTGTGTTAAGGGAAAGGGATGAACCCAACCCTACTAAGCAGCAGGGACTTTGCATGTGATGACGTAGGACAGACGAAGCGACCAGAGAGGCTGATCAGGAGCCCAGACTCACCCGACTCCAGCAACTCCAGCTGCGAAGACCTTTTCTGAAAGCGTGAGTCCCCATGGAGGAGGGATGCATAGGCTCTGCCGAAACCAGAGGTCTTACAGAATTGAAAAGAGATAGTTGAAACTTTATTTTATTTTTTATTATTTGAAAATAATGTTGTGGCCAAGGCATAGCCTTCGGAAGACGCCGGGGCAGCTCCCGCCAGACCTGCGTCCCTGGCTGGAGGCAGCCACAAGCATGGCTCGGCTAGCATGTCCCCTCTGCCACCACCCCTCGGCAAGGGTCTCTGTCCCTCCTGCCATATCGCACCGAGTGCTATGTTTTATTTGTGCCGATCCCAGAAATCATCAGTTTGCTACAGCCTTTCTCTGGGAGAGCATCTGCTTCACGTCCCCATTTCTCACTGAGAGCATGTGGGGCCGTTAGGGCTTTCCTGAATTCTTCATTTCTGGAAGCCTTTTTTCTCTTAGGTGACATTAACCGAGAGCTCTGTCACTCCACCCCACTTTAATGATTTCCTCTGGAACATTTTGTGTTCAATAAACTAGTGTGTTCCCTGTCTGAGGTGAATCTCCTGCAAAGAGAAGAAAAAAAACCCAACCCAACAACCCCGTCCTGAGCAGACTGCGCGCTTGTCGCCAGCGCCTGCCACCCTAATTACGCCGTGGAAGAATGTGCACATGGCAGAGGTCCCTGAACATTTCAGGCAGGATATTGCCTGCTCCTGGATGCAGCCTCTTTCGCCGCTGCAATAACATTTGCTATAATAAGCCGCGACTCCGTTTTGGGGAAGGCGTGAGCGCGGCGTAGACGTTTTGGCCCGGCTTCTCCCCTTGCGTGGAGGTGGTTGGGGGCGGCAGGAGGGCTGCGGACCCGTCTCCTTGTGGGCATTGACCCACTGTGCTTGGGGCGGGGGGTCTCTGCACAGAGGAAGCCCCACCATGGGGTGGGGTTGGATTGGCAGGGAAAAGCAGGAGATGCCCCGGGGCTGCTAAAGGGGTGTATTGCTCTCCTGCCTTCCCCCACGGGGTCAATTCAGGCTGGGCAGGCGGGATGGCTCCAGGCGGCTGCTGGGGCTGCAAATCGTCCTTTTGGCCTCCAGGTTTTGTGCCAGAGCCTGGGCAGGCGCCCTGTCCTCCCGGCTGGGCAGCCAGCCCAGCCTCCTCCTCCAGCCTCCTCCATCCTGCTCCCGGCAGCTGGGCTCCTGCCTGGCTCTGCCTACCTGGGACACGCGCCGGGAGCGGAGCATGACTGCCGTGCAATCCTCCTTCCTTTCGCAAAGCTGCTCCTCTCCCTGCCATACTGCCCGGGAGCCTCCTGGGAGTCACCTCGTCCCCGTGGCTCCGGTCCCCTGCGTGGGCACAGGGAGGAACAAACTGTCCAGGAGAGCTTGTTGCTTGGACTCTGGGTGGCTGCTTTGAGCTGCTTGGGTAGGCTTAGCCCATGGAGGGGAAAACTCATTGGTTTCATAGAGCCAGAGGCTGGGATGGCATTGGAGCGTCTTCTTGGCCGTGAGGTACCACCAGGTTATCTCTCTACCGGGCCAAGAGGGAGCGCTTTGCTGGGGCCTCGCTGCCAGAACGGCAGCCCATGCCCAGCATCCATCCGGAGGTGCCAACTCCATTGCTTTTCCATGGGGTCTCTGACAGCAACTAACACTTCTTCCCAGGCCAAACCAGTTGCTATTCCCAGTGTGAGTTTTGCCTGGTTTCCATTTCTGGGCTTTGGTTGTTCCATGCCGGACCCTGCTGGGGTTTGCTGTTACCCCCCTACCTTTTCGTTGTGGGTGGACATTTCTGCCCCGGGTGCCTTTGGGGGTTTTCCAGGGACAGCTGTCGGCTCTTGGCCCACCAGGGCAAAATTGGCTGGTCCCTCTCCAGCCTTTAGGGAACAAGGCACTGATTCAGGAGGAAATTTAGTGTCTGCTCCTGTCCCATCACATCTTCCCACTCGGTGTTCTAAACTCCTCCAGAATGTACTCGGAGAGCAAAGAACCTTTTTTGGGACGTGTCTCTGGGACAGCAGTGTCACCTCACCCATGCTCTTTCATCCTGGGTCCTTCTCCTTGATCCAACACAAACCCCGCAGGCAGACGAGGTCCCTCTCCTGGTGTGTGACAAGGTGGCTTTGTGCCAGCCGGGGCCGGNGATTTACCCTGAAAATAAGATGAGCAGAAACTGCTCAGAAGGGGGATCAGTGCAGAGGTGCGGATAGCATCCTACGGAACCCCGTGAACCTTGGATCGGGCACTGCTTTCGGGTACCATAAATAGAAACCGAGTCACTCAAACACCCAGGACCTGTAAGAGCCATTCATAACTGCAAATTAACAGCTACCGTCAGGTCCATCTGTGCACGCCCCAGCCCCGAGTCGGGTTCCTGCTCCCTCTGTTTAACCTGATGACCATAATTACACACTCGTTTATACACCCGGCGGCACCTGAATGCTTTACAAGACAAACACCTAATCCCGCGTGGAAATTATAGCCACATAATATCTCTTTTCATTATTTGCTGAGGTGTTGAGTCTGATTACAGCACACACTGTTTGCTTTGTACCAGGGTAAAGCCCCTGTAATTTCTCTGCAAGTCAACATCATTCCAGCGAGGAGGCTGAAAATCTACAGGCTACTGTGCAAACGAGCTAGCAAATATTAATCCACAGTAAATGATCTGGAACGTGGAGGCAGGGAAGGGGTGAGCAAGGTTATTTATGTCTCCCCAGAGATTAATAATGCCAAATTTAAACAAACAAACAAACAAACAAAAAAACAACAGAGGAGGATGAGGGGTGTGAAACATTCCTGCTGCCACCGTCCCTGCTCCCCAGGGTAGGGCTCCTGGGGGAGCCGTGTGCTTTCCTGGGGGGCTGCTAACAGGAGGGGAAGTACCCAGGTTCAGAAAATGGGTCCCTCCTCATCTCCCATGAGTTTTAGAGAGCTGACAGAGGTGGGGAGAGCTTCTCATGTTGTCCTGACATGTGGCGCCCCCTGACCAGCCACAGGAGAAAGTCACTTAATAGTGCTGTGACTCAGTTTCCCCATGTTTAAACACGGAATATTAATGCTTCCTAATTCCCTAGGGCAGCATCCTACATGGACGAGAGACATGGCTGCTCAGTGCCATGGCAATGGGTGCTGCTAGATATATTCAAACCAAGGATGTGGGAAAGGCCTTTGTCAGATGCTCTTTTCCCAAGTGAAGGGGGTGGCTGGCAGCACCCAGCGCTGGGGGGGACCTGCGCTGCCCTGGGCTGAATGCAGCACTTTACTATTTATCAAGGCAGCACCAATGGTTGCAGGTGAGACCTCTTTGCTGTGCCTCTGCAGCTCCCACTGGGAGGGCTGGGAAACCTTGTGGATCTCCTATGATCCCCCCAAAATCCACTTTCCCATCTACTGCACTGTGAGGATACCACCTGCCCAATTCCTTACTCAGGATCTGCACCATCTGTGGTCCTCAGAGTGTTTCCCAGACGGGAGATCCAGGAGGTTTCCCACCTTTGCAGACCCCCAGAAATGGAGATGCGGAGCCGGAGCCCCCACATCCCCCCGCTGCTCCCTGCAAGCGCTGCCCTGAGCGGGGCGGCAGCACCTCGCCGTGGCTCTGCAGCCCAGCTCAAATGCTGCACCCTTGGTCTCTCCCCAGGAAAAATATCACCTTGGGCTGAGATGTAACAGGAGTGACGTTGTCTGGAAAGAAAGAAGGATTTGCTTTAACCAGCGGCGTGTGGGTTTGCAACCAAAGTATACAGGCGGGCTTCAGGCTAGACTGTACCCTGGACCCCCGCCAGGCGATGGGCCGAATCCTGGTCTGCATCTCAGCCGTGCAAACTCCTGCTTGGCAGTTTCAGGGCAGTTCACTCCAGGTTTCCACCGAGGGAGCTGAGGTCAGCCCGCTGCCCGCTGCCCCGCCGCTCAAGCTGGCGTGGAGCGGGAGGGACTCATGGCGAAACACTGGCAGCATCAGCGTTCCTGCCGCCCAGCCACGGCACGAGCGGGACGCGAGGTTATTGAAATCCATGTCAAACGGGTGTTAATGAAGGAAAACCAGGCCTGCATATTGCATCCCCCTTAAATCTTTGGGAAAACGTGTTTGTGTGTTGGAAAGAGGAGGGTAATTACTGCTCCCAGCGGCAAATGGGGAAACAGGGGTGCGGGGGAGCACCGGTGACCCCAGGGTCACTCCCGGCCGGCGCTGAGGGGACCGAGCAGAGGGGACCGAGCACCACTGGACCCGCACTTTCTCAAGCACCGGCTCCCGGTACCCCAGCTCTCTCCAAAACCCTCCAGAGGGATTTTAATTCAATTAAAAAAAAAGCAAATGCAACTGATGCAACTTGAACCAGGCAGGCTGAACTGGGTACGCCGGGTCAAGCTGCGCCGGCTTCCCCGTCCCACCACGCTCCGACTCCCGCAGTCACACGCGTGTGCACACACATGTGAACACGCAGCCACACGCGTGCTGCCGGTGCCCGTATGGAGGGATGGGGGCCGTGCCGGACCGAGACTCGGCCTCCCGGAGATGGAGAGGCAGCGAGCTGTTTCTCCAGCGCTCAAGTTTTTCTTTCAGACTCCGGGCTGCCTTGCCAAGTGTTATAAAAATATATCAGTGTGAGCCAAAACATTTAGCACTCCACTTATTACTTTAAGGTTATAGGTTAAACAAATTCCTTCTCAGAATTTACTGTGTTCATTTTAGCTTCACAACACAGCCCTGCTAGCGGTAGATATATTTCATGCTGTAATACCTCCCTTATGTATTGGAGGGGGGGAAAGGAGAAGAGGAAAGTAGCTTTCTAAATTTTTATGTGAACAAAAGCTACTATATAAACTAGCTGAAAACAAGTCCTTTGCAAGAGATAGTTTGTAAAACTTATTTTCCAGTAACCAATAAACCAAGAATGAAAGGTAAAGTTTGTTTTTACCTTACCTAATAATTTTACTTTTTTCCTGGGTTTTGCCTTTTTTGGACAATAAAGCCTAAAAAGAAAATAAAGAGCCGAGTTCACACCTTGGGCAAGCAGGTGCAATTGTTCCAGTGAAAGTGCACCTCTGTGAGCCAGGCCTAAGCCCTTCTTAGGTGGTGCATGAATTCGGATAACGGGGGTCTGCTGGAGCTATTGTACACGCAGCTCTCGGCTGGGAAAAAAGATGGTTTGGAGAGCGAAGATTCTGTTTTGCAGTCCTTGCTCTGCCACAGGGCTCCCTCCAGTCCAACGCAATATAAACTCTGCTTTTTCTCATCTGCTCAACAACCTACATAAACTGACTCCGTCGCCACGGTCTACGTGTCTGTCCCCGTTGCTGGTAGCTCGTGTCACCCCCACTCTGCCCCATGCGAGCGCCTCCCCACCTTCGGTCTCTGCAGTGGGGCTGATGGTTTCATCCAGCGCTGGAGGGGCTAATTCAAGTCTGGAGAAAACCTTCCAAGGCAGGAGGATGCAAAGCTGAGTTGTGGGCGATGCTGTGCACTGTGACTACATGAGATGTCACAGTTACACCATACGATGCCATTCCTATCTTGGCTGAAGCAGTAAAAACTTTGCCCACTCCCCTGAGGAGAGCATCCCTGAGCCATGGCCATGAGTCAACCGTGGCTCCGACATATTCCCATGCTGGAGCTGGAAGGGCACTGGCAGGCAGAGGCAGCTCCTGTCGCAGCCTGGCCAGACCGATCAGTGTCACGGGGAAACACTGGAAGCGGCTCCAGGACACCGGGTAGGAGCTGGGCTGGAGCTGCCGGCGCAGGTTTCCTTGGCTGCACGAGGCACAAATTCGGGAGCGTGACAGGAGATAATGTGACTCAGTGGGAGGTGTGTGTTTTGGGTTACATCGGTGATAAAACTGCTTTTTTTTGACATTCGGAAGTGGAGTGGGAGGTTGGATACGCAGCTCAGCCTGGGGCAAAGTGCCACTGATGTCCCCACAGCAGGGGCAAGGGTGCTCCCCTGCGAAGGGTAACTCTCCCCTTGCAAATCAATTCCCTTTAGAACCCCCCCCTGCAGAGAAGGGCCTCGCCACCAAAGAGGCCTTTTTTTGGTGGGGGGGACATCAGCAAAGCTGGTGACGATGGCAGATGGTGAAACAGCCATTTATGTTGCAGAACGCTGAAGCCTGAAGTGCCCTGGAGCTGGTGGTGCCCTCCACACTCATCCAAGTACCAAAGCAGTCTGCGAAGTATGATGTCTGTGCAAAATTTGAGGTTACAGAGAAAAAAATTTGAGATTCTAGAGTTGCTCTGCTCTGGGCTGTCCTACAGCCCTGGTCAGGAACAGGGAGGGGACTCATCCTGCCCTTATATCCACTTGCAGATTACTTGCAAGATGAAGGGGCTCCAAGCTGCTGGCCTTGTTTCTATGGACAGACCTTAACAAGAGGGTGGGGAAAAAAAAAAGTATTAGGTCCGGTTCACGTTTGGGGTTTGGATTTCACCTCGGAGTGGAGGGGAGCGGGAAATCAGACATCGAGGTGTCATGTATGTGAGCTAATAAAACTGGGCCAGCAGATTGAAGATGGAGGAGCTGAGGGACTGTTTAGAGGTATCCGTCACATAAATGAGGAGGTGGAGGAAGTCTGGATGATAGTAACCCCATATTAAAAAATTCTGCCCTGTCAACAAGCGAAGAACTACATGGTGGAAATACGCCTGTGCTTGTTGAACTGTGAAACCAGATGTCTTAGAGCAATAACTATCGCACAGGAGGCGGGGAGGGACGAGAAGAACACGTTTGCGTACGATTAAGAAAAAAAATACATGCTGCTACAGCCGTGGTTTCAATTAAAATGGCTCAAACCAAATATTGTTCCTATTAATGGGATGTCCAGCTGTGACACCACCATGTAGTATCCTTACACATTCAGCGCAGGCAACATCTGCAACATAATCCCAGCATCCATACAGCGGAGCCAAGGAGCCGAGAGGCAGCTCACATTTTTCCCGGTGGCTCAGCCTAGATGAAAAGGCCCTCGTAGGAAAAGGGGAAAAACACAGGCATGGCAGAGGCAGAAGGCGATGCGAACTGTGCCTAATTCATATCTTTGGGTAAATGAGGATTTTGGCACGTAAAAATTGCAACATGGCATCAGCTCAAGCTTTGGACACAGCAGAAACAAGTCTTAGTTATTGCAACAGGAAGAAACCCCTGTGCTGTTTTTCCGAAAATTAAGGCAGCGGAAGAAGCAGCACTTTGATTCCCTGCAGCATTTAATCTGTGTTTGAAAACACAACCTAACCCCAAGCTCCGGTTCTGGGATGGGGGTTAGTGAAGTCGAGGTTTGCAGAACAGGAGCCGTTGCCACCACTTTAGAAGAGCGTTGCCTTGCAGTGTGCACACTCTGGAAATATATTATTTGCCCCCTGAACAAGATCCTGCGTTTCCGTGCCCTGCGAGGCGATGCAGACACCGAGCGAGCAGCTGCTCACCTTTCTTGCAGGAACCGTGTCTGGGGAGGTGGGACGGGGCCGTCACCAGCGCACGTCTCAGCCCGCGCACCTTAGGGGCTGGCGGGGCTTTCTGCAAACATCCCACCCTATTAATGGCACCGAACGAGGGCTACGGGGCTTCAGCTCCTTCTCCGCAGCAGAAGCAGGCGGTGGGCAGGTATAATACAGCCAAGACTGGTATGGCTAAAAAAGACCCAGGGAAAGATGTCCCCAAGCGAGGACAGCCAGTCCAGCGATGGGGCAAAGCACTTTTAAAGAGGTGCCAGTCCCATAAAATCTGACCCGCTTGAATTGTCTGGCTTGAACTGGCATCTCTTGTATGATTTGTGTTTTGGAAACGAAACTCCCATGAACGTTTGAATGACGGGGCCCAAATGTGCTTTGGTGAAAATGTCTTAAATAAGAATTACAAGCAAATGCTGGGATTATATTAAACAGGATTGGCATGCTGACTTTGCAATCTGATTCTTTCTGAAATCCCTCTCACGAAGTTCTGTTCTTTAGAGATTACTACAAAGTGTAAGCAGTGCCTTAGTGGCAAAAAAGGAGTTAAAATCACAGATCCAGCAAGAATTGGAAGACACATGGAAAAGAGCCCTTAGTTCCTTCTGGGAAAGTAAAGGGATACTGAAGGGGAGCAGAAATTAAAGCAGAGAGAAGGCAAGGCAGAGGCAAATGTGCACTCTTGCACGTTGGTATGAAACCTGTAAGAAAACATAAACTGTCGTGGGGGAAGAAGGGGAAGCAGGAAAGTGCTGACTGCCCAGTAGTGATTAAAGATGAAGAAGTAACTTGGAAGAAAATTGTGTGTGCGGAAAATCACTCTGTGAAGAAATAAATGAAGGGGAGGGAGCTGTGCAGGTACGTGGGAGGCTCGAGCCCTGTCCTCTTTGCATTCTGGTTCTTCTCTCCGAGTGGTGATGGAGCAACAGCAGTGGAACAGAAGGGCACTTGAAAATCACCCTTTAACTGACAACTCCTCAGATTTGTAACCCACAAATGTGAAAAACTTGCAAAAAGTAGTGAAAGACGGTAAACCACAGACTTTGCGATTCACTGAGCCACAAAGTCAAGTTTTGCAGTCCCCACCTCCTGACACTGCCAAGTGGAAACTCTGCAAAGTTGTCGAGTTGCGATGGTGGATTTTGCAGGATGGTGTGGTGGCGTCTGCAGGTCTGTAGAGACTTGTAGATCCTGCACCTTTTCTAGACCCTTCATGGTGTTCCCTATCACCTTTGCAAGAACCATTCCAGACCTTTTCTACAGCCTTTTTGGAGCTGCTTTGGAGGCAAATCAAACCTTCTCTGGAGCTTTCCAGAGCACCACAGAGCCTTTCTAGGGGTAACCAAGAGCTCTCTAGAGCTTCTCTGGAGCCCCACAGAGCCATCCGCATAGCACAAGCACAAAGCCTCCTGAAACAGTCCGAGCCCTTTTCAATAGTCCTTCCTGGAGCTCATAGGGGCTTTCTAAAACCATCTCTGAGCCTCTTTAGAGCCTGGGCGGACCTTGTCCTAAACGTACCTGAGAACTTCTCTGGACTTATTCTACAACCATCTCAGACATCCCCACTCCCAACGAGGGACTTCAAAGCTTTCCCAGAGCCATTGCAGAGCTTCCCTGGAGCCTTTCCAGAGCCTCTTGGAAGGCGCGAGTCGGCAAAATCCAAAGTCACAGCTTGGCAATTTCCTAAAGTCGCAAGTCGGCAATTTTGGAAGTCACAAAATAATGGAAACAGCTGTAAGTGACACGCAGTGGGACTGTGTTCCATTAGGAAACTTACAGAGACATGTTAACTCATGTTAAATTAGGTGTAAAATTGATCTTCACAATTTCCCTGTTGCTATATGTGTCATCAGCAGAGAGCAGAGCACCCCTGGGCTGCCATTACATGTGTTTGTCTGCACCCTGGATACCATACAGGATCTAAACAGATGCTTCTTTATCAAAATAACATGCACTGGGGACGGATTCAAGCCTTAAGTATAGAAAACTTGATGGTGCTGATAACGCAGAGCGTACAGATGTTAGCAGTGAGAGTCTGGCCTGGTTTACATGATCACATCGGTAAGGGTTTGGGTTTGCTGGGATGTCTACTCTCAAAGCTGACATATGCATCAGTTCCTCTGGTGTGGGGAAGATACAGCAATGGGGTCCAAATCCTCTTTTAAACCAAACTAGATCACTCCTGTGACTTAACAGTAGTGAAAGGCTTTTTCCAGCCCTTGTTCCCACTTTCAAATCACTTTGAACTTGCTTGTACCCTCAGTTAAAAGTTCTTCCTTGAGCCCCTGCTTTGTAATTGGGCCCCTCACCTCTTTAGCAGCAAGGAAGGGACAGACAGGATTTATTTGTAATAATTAATTTCAAAAGGAGGGTATTTTATTGAGCTCATGGGCATCATCAGCACATCTCTAACTTTCTGGATATGTGGGGGCTTCAGGCTGCACTAAAGTCCAAGCTCCAGCTCCAGGTTTTTCTGAGCTTTCTGGCAATTAAGAAAACGATTCAAAATTTGCAGTGTGTGCTCTTCTCTTCCTTCAGTTTTGCTCATGGAAGTTTTGCATAATTCTTTTTAGGACCATGATAAGGACCATGACCCACTTCTCTAGGAGAACTTGGAGGGATTCTGAGAAACAAAAATCTCATAGGCACAAGCCTTAGACACAAACGTCTCTGTGGAATTAGCTCTGCTGCTTGCTCTCTACGATTAATATTCTTCCTACACTTCAACATAGCGTTGCAGGTCAGCTGGTGGGGCTCCCGAAAGGATGTACGAGTTACTCAGCCAGCAAGGCTGTTTGCAGATGTCTCAATTCATCCCTCACCTTTCCATAGCACATAAGTCTGTTGATTTTGTTTCCACCTGCGGTGTTACTCATGCTGCCCTTGGGCTCCCACGAGGGAACACCTATGCTTACTGAGTTTCTGATGGAGCTGCCCACTCACCTGTACCAAAAGGGAAGGCCTTCCTTCACCAGGTGGTTTCTCCTGTGTCTTCATTAACTTGTCCCTCCACACAGGTAAATCAGGCCTCAACCCCAATTCATGCAGTTTAAGTTCCCCTTTCAGTGGCATGGCACAAAAATCTCCAACTTTTTCTACCTAGCACCTGAGCCCTTGTCTCCCCCAGCATCCTCCAGCCTCCTGGAGACGCCACTGCTTTGTCTCACACCACCACTGCTTTCCCGTGCTTGGCGGAGGGGTGTTTGTGCGTGCATGGCTTGTATGGCTTTTATTTTTTCGCCGGGACAAGGAGCAGTGTAATGTCTGTCTGCTTTTCCTGCTTGTCTAGTTCTTAGAAACCACATGTTCTTCCTTCACCGGCAGCTTCGTATTTATTAATCTGCAAAACAAGGCTGCGCGCTTTTTGCAGCAGCAGTGGCGAGTTGGCCAGGGTCCAAGGAGACCCTTAGTCACTTCATTTACGTAGGCTGCAATAAGAGGAGGGCGAACCCGTTGGGGAGTAATTCGAACATTCAGACGCCTGCACCGAACTCTCATTTCTACCTCATTAACTTTACAGTTTGACAACTTCACAAGCCAGGGACTTCTGTCGCGATTGCTGCTGCACAGCCAAGTGGCAGACACCTTCCTTCGGTGTGCAGGCTTACTTTATGTACGGTTGCAATGGATTTTCCTTCCCGTGCAGGGAGTAACTCCCAGCTCTTGGCTGGTAGGGTCTTCCTGTGGGTCACAGCTACGTTCGCGTGGTAATTGCCTGCATGCTCTTGTCACAGCCTCTGCCGCTCCAGGTGTATGCCTGGCAATGGTCTTACGCACCATGAACAAGTCTGTTCTTGCTTTTGCCTAGACAAAAAAAAGATAATCAGACTTATGTCAAAGTTATTTAAGATGCAGCTTTAGCTCAGCTTTAGCTGGAAGGAGCATAGAACACTTCAAGAGTGTGAGCTGGTTTGATGTTGCTGAATCAATGCTGGGTCAGCAGGTAGAGTCTGGATTACGCTTCACTAATTTATGTTAACTAAAGGAGGTGGAGGGCAAATGCAGGGTTCCTCTTCTGTTGGGCAAGCCTCTGGGCAGGGTGTGGAAGACCACTGCCCACCATGCTCTGTGATTTTGTCTTCATTCTCTCTTTGGCCCTGACACTGTACCTGTTGTTCAGCCAGGTGGTACCCACATCTACATGGTCCTGCTGAACTCACTGGGACTGCTTGGGTGCGACGTATATAAGCATTTTGCGCGTTGAGTCCTCAGGACTTCCACTCCCCACTTCTTCAATGCAAGGCTGCAATTTGGCATTAGCGTCAGATGCCAAAAATCAGTGTTTCTTGAGATCTATGTCCTGTCCCCATTAACAAAGCCTCCAGAAAAAATCTTGTGTGGCCACGTGTAGGATGTGTAAAAGCAGAAGAGAAGCCGGTGCCCTCTTAATGTTGAGCGGATCTCAGCACAGAGAGTTTGAATTAAAAGCTCTGTTTTTTTGCCTTGCCATAAAGAACATGACCCAAAGGCACCCAGGGAGATGCAGAGGGTTGGAAACACAACTTTTACAGCCCTTTTTCTGTTTATAAGGATGTTTTAACCTTTCAGAGTTTCCAAGAGTTTATTGCACAACTGCTGGCCAGGCTTGCTGATGCCTTGTGCTGTGGCAGGTGACCTGAGCTGTGCTGGAGCAGAGGGCTCCAGGAGGAGCAGGAACAGCACCCTGAGCTGGAGAGCCTTAGGAGAAACCCAGAAGCAATAGTTGGGAAAGGTTCCAAATCCTCATGCTTCAGTGCTCTGCAAAGCTCTAATTAACAAGGGTAAGGACAAAACTTCCCTTTCGGGCACGTTGGCCCATGGCTGCCTGTTCACACTTTCCTCTCAAGCAGTTGGCCTGAGTCACTCCTGAAGATGAGGGAGACCCAACTCGATTAAATTCCTCGCTTGAAGCCCAGCGTGGGGAATCCTGCAGCCCCAAAGTAAGCTGTTTTACTGAGTAGGCAGCTTATGCATCCATCGCTGCCTGGGGTTTCTGATCCAGCCCTGGCTGGTAGAGGCAGAGAACGATCAGCTTGAGATGATAGCTCAGAGGCCTGCCAAGGCAACGTGGCTTTGTCCTCCGTGAGATACATATCACCAAGGCAGCGATCCAGCCACGCAGTCATTGCACATTGACCTAGTTTGAGCTTTCAGACCCTTTCAGTAGCTCAGACTGATCTCACACGCACACAAAAAAAGGTATAAAAACCAGGAGTCTAACTGGAAAAATGCCTTCTCATATGGTGTTGCTCAGCCCACTCAACAATGAAGGCATAAAGATGCCTTTCCAGAAACCTTCCCAGGTTCCTCTTCAACCCAAAGGACACATCACAGAGAAATTACGATGGAACATGTACAGGAAGTTTTCTTGGCTGCAGAGGGGCTGCTTGATGCGATGTGAGCTGGTTCATCTAAGGGAATACGGGAGGTCAAGGGAGGGACTAAAGAGGAAGGTGAGAAGGAGAACGCTGCTGGGTATCGCACAGTAAAGCCTTTGTTTGTTGTTACGTGTGAAGTACCATAGATGCAGAGAAGATATTTCTTCCTGGTAGCAAGAGCAAATGACAGGATAAGGTCCTTCCTTAACTTGAGAGCAGTGAGATTAGATAAGGTCATGTCCATGTAGTGCAGAATCTTCTCTTGCACCCAACACCTCCGAGAGGTGCAAGGCACCCTGCAGGTGTGGAATTAATTGCTGCCTTTCCTAAAACACGTTTGCAATGTGTAGGTGTCTTCTCCTTTCATAGCAGATAACACAGCAGGAGCTTTGTCCTGCAGGTCAAGCCAAGGAGGTGAACCCCTGGGCTTTCCTGAGGGTCAGTACAGACCAGAGAGTGAGCGGTGGGAGTCTCTAACCAAGAACAGTTAAAAGGGACAGCACAGTTCCACTCTGAAAGACTGAGGCAGAAGAAGATAAAACGTGTGGCATAACCCCCCTCCAGTTATAAAATGCTTCTATTTTCCCTTTCCTCTAATAGAAGATCAAAGAGGCGTTTGATGAAATTAAAACTTTGGGCCAGCTCTTTTGATGGCATAAATTGACTTCACTCCAACTTAGTGCAGGTGAGAATCTGACTTTATCTATTTAAATAAAACTGGTGCAGTACAATAGGTTATAAACTTGTGGAACTTACTGATGCAAGATTATTGTTAGAGCAGAGAGCTTAACAGATGCCAAAATGGTTAAACTTATACATGTGAATTAGAATAGAAAAGGTCATGGCTGTAACAAAAACTAGAATATCAAGCTAGATTAGTTCACCAGAAAATGAACAAAGAGATGGTGTGCTTGGAAAAATCTGGTGAATCCCTCCAACACTTTGAAACCAGCTCCTTGTTCCAGCCACAGTTTGCTGCACGGCGTTGGTTGGGCAAAGGGTTGGGCACAAAATACCCACAAGGTGAATTTAATGGAAATTCTTGATCTTCCCTGAGCATGAGTGGATCGGAGTCCTGATGAAAGCTTGTTACTCCCTTCTTATTATTTACTCAGGGCTGAGCTGGGGGTTGAAACCAGCAATCCTGACTTTCAGTTCACCCTCTGGAGACTCCTGGTATCTCCACCCCAAAGGGCTGATCTCAACCGCAGAGGATAAGTCGTGCAGCTGAGTTCACCTTCTGGGGAGGGATAGTGGGCACAGTTCATTGCTGCTGGCTGGGTAGCAAAAGATGTTGTTTTCTGATAAATTAAGTTATATGCGACGAGCAGCCTGTCTCTACTAACAGCGAGTAGAAGTTACACTCTTCTCACTTTGGGTGCAGGCTCTGCAGCAGATCCCTGGTCTCTGGGTGCCCTGCACCAGGTGCTGTGCCATACCTTCATAGGCAAGTAGCGTGGTCGCTGGGTGCCACGTGGCTCCCGGCGCCCTGGGATGGCACATCTGGGGAAGGGACCTTGAAATGAGCCCTCATTTCCACGATGCAGTGCCATCATCCTGCCTGGGGCCCTGCCCCTCTCCCACATTAAATCATCACGCAAGTGGTATTCAGTCATGCAGCAAATTAAACCTGGAGAAAGATGTTTCCAGTTGTTCCAAATTAATTGGGTCGCCCAGGCTGAATCCTGCGTGGCTCCGTTGCTCCCAATGGCAATGGCATGGCGGTGGCACGGTGGTGGTATCACCTATGTCCAGGGGACACTGCCTTTCCCCAGCCCTTCTGCTGAATCCCAACCCACTGCAGCATCCCAGAAGCCCTCACCACTCAATGGTATGGAAGGGGCAAACATTTGGACCCTTGTTCCAAAGCATAAAAAACAGATTTTATTTTTTTTTCTCTTAGCAGCAGAGGGTGAAGAAGTTCCCTATAACACACAGCCACATCAGTGCATGTCCATCATCACTATCTTTAATGCTTTTCAGTGCGGTGAAGCAGGCTCTGGAATAAAGGGTGTATTCAAAGAGAGAGCATTTTACCTTTAAAAATACGCCCTCTAACTATTTCAACTGTATTTATTCAGTCGGTGTCTGTCTTTGGTGCTCAAAGTTAGTTGGCAAACTGCAGCCAGGACCACTTTTTAACGGGAACGAGCCTTCCTGCAGAGGCAGCTTGGAGAGAAAATCGAAAGGATGAGCACAGGCTTCTCCTGACAGACGTGCTATGGTGCTGCCTGAGCTTAGGTGACCCCTGAGTGAGGCTTGGAGGGAAATGCCCCATGGGTCTCGGTGCAGGGATGAAGACTGGATTCTCCCAGAGCCATTCCCCGTGCCCCCGACCAGCCGCGGCTGCGCCTGCTGGAAGGAGCTCAGGGCTCATTTCTCCAAATAACTTCTCACTCAGCACCTACCTGCTCTCAGTACCACCGTTTCACCCACTTCAGACGCCGGGTAATTTTAAGTGAATTCTCAATTCATGCACAGACGGCACGTCTGTTCTGTTATTTATTCCGCGCGATCCACCAAGAGTTAAAGGAGAAGAAAACATTTGGCTTTTAGCGGTTTACAAAGCCTCATTACAGCTGAAATAAAGTAACCACTAAATCTTGTGTGGTTACAGAGGTCACTGCCGTTCTGGCACGGTGGCGCCAATTCCAAGGCAGGAATTTCATTTTCCTCCCAGGAAAAGCGCGCACAAAGTTGAAGGGATGACAAGGGGCTGCCTGGCCGCGCGGCCGCGGGGAGCACAAGGGCTCTTTCATGCGGGGTGGCAGCGGGAGGGCTCCGACGTGTGCAGCCCCCCCTGGGAGGCGACGGACGGCGGCAGCGGCGGCTCTCGCCTGCTGCTCCCCTCCCTCCGGAGCGGAGACAACGTGCCGGGTTAGCGAGCTCCCCGACGCTCGACGCTTCGGCCTCGCTGCTCTTTGGCTGGGGAGTTTCAGAGGGGCTCGCGAGGCAGCTTTGAAACTTTCCTGGCTGCCCTGTGAAATAAGTAGGTATTACTTGACTGTGCGCAGGGATGGAGGCGAGCCAGGAAAAGACGGAGCCTCGTAACGGTGTTTTTCGAAATGTCAGATGCTGGGGGTACGTTTGGATACACCGGTACTGGATATGCACCTCTAAACCCCACGCCTGGAGGAATCGAAGCCGGGGGTCTGTCAGCTCCCCGGCCAAGGTGTAAGACAGTCCACGATGCAGATGAAGAAGCCGAAGCCTGAAGCCGGGTACCGGTGGGCAGCCGGAGCCCCGGCCCCAGGAGCTGCTGCATCCAGTGATTTGCGGTCTGGACAGAGGCCGACTTTTGCAGGAAAATTTCATCCCAGCTGGTATGTATTAATAGCTCTAGACTGGATCTCCCGTAGCAATGAACTGAAATATTGCATTTCCACAGCGGAGTGAAGATGGGAGAGGACGGAACGGGGCAGGCATCAGCCGGGCGGTGCCAGCCAGGGCAGCTTATTACCGCCAGCACTTTGCTTTTCCGGCTCCTGGTGATTCCTAGCAAGGCTGAAGGTCGGGAGAGCGGAGGTCGCCCACCTGGTCCACACAGGGATTATCAGGAAAAAGAAGGGGACAAATTAAACGCCGGGAAAGGCTGGTGCAGATGTTCATTCGGATTTAAAGTGGCCTTAATTCAATCCCTTACGTCACATGCCAAGTGAATCAAGCCGAGCTGAATCAATGGCATTTGAATTCTGAATGAAGAGGTCTGCTCAGAGTTTTAGGGTGGCTGAACTGATCTGCTCTAAATTCACACCTTTAATTAAGTGGAATTAATTTTCCCAAGTGTCGCTGTATGCAGACAGAGCCTTAGTTGATTTAAAAAGAAAATTCCGGACTCGGCTTCTTTCCATTCACTTCTGTTCAGCATGCCACCAGCATAGCAAATTCAATAAAGCTGATTTATTTAATAAGTGTACTACAACAAATTAAATTAAACACGTTTAATACAAACAGATGATGCACCTCATTTAAATGTTAACTTCTTAATTAAAAGCCAGCAATTGTGTTCTGCCCTTTTATTGGCGTCCTAGCGAAGCGTGGTTGTAAAGTCACTTAACACACACAGGCGCACACACTCGATTACTGGTCTCAGGTTATACAGCTCGCCTCCCGCTCCTCCATATGGGCTTTACAATCCAGCAGGTTTGTTCCCGGCGCAGTCAGCACGCCGTGCGCCGCGTCTGCAGGGCAACCGCCTGCCTTTTACCGGGGAGGGGGGATGCTCGGCTGCTGCAGCGGGGAGAAGAGCAGGCGGGATTTACAGTGGCTGCTGAGCGGGCGGATGGCAGGGGTCGGAGGATTTACAGCTGCCACAGGGCCCCCCGGGTGCTGGGTTGTGGCGTTCCTCAGTAGCAGCAGCAGCGCTGGCTGCTGCTCCCCAGGGAGCGAATTCGGCGCTTACTGGGACGTCAGCAAGAAGACACACAAGCCACTGGGGTTTGACACCAGCCCCTGTGCCTTTTTGGGGGGAGTTTTTGGGGGAGCCACGGGGCTCATTTAGAGTGGGGTTGGGATTTTTGTGTTGACTCATGGTTTCCCTGGGGTGCCGTGGCTCATGCAGGGGGCCGGGAGCATCGCCTCTCTGCGCTGTGATACAGCTGGTGGGGGGAGGCTCGGGGCCAGCCTTGCTGTGATGGGGGGGGCAACGCCAGGCTGCGAAGAACCTGATGTCAGCAACACTTCGACGTGGTTCTCAAGCACTTCTTATCCTCCCTTCCAAGGAAGGGCAGCCCGGCCATGCTGTAGGGGTGCTTCGCAGGGATAAAACCTCCCCGTGCAATAGCTGCTACAGCTCCTTTCCTCACGAACCCGCAGTTCCTGCGCTTGCTCCCTGAATTGCGCATCAGTCACGGGAAGGGAAATGAAAGGAGGAGGTTGTCAGAAGAAAACTTCGCATGAGGAGCAGTGCTATTCCTTCATGCCGCTGACACGCTGTTGACGCAGCCTTTGATTTACAGCTGTGGAAGTTGCTGCAAGTCCCATGCAATCCGCCTTAGCATCCTAGCGGAGAGAGAAGAAAGGCCGAGCTCTTGGGACGCCAGACAGAGGAAGATGACAGTGGCTGGTCGCAGGCGGAGCACTGTGTGCTCCGCTCCGAGACGCTTTGTTTTGAAAACAACCATCCAGCTCTAATTGCCAATTTTATTTTTTCACTATTCTTAAGACATAACGCTCTGTTCTCATCGCTGTTTGCACTGGCAGCGCTCCACGTAACGCAAGGTTCAAGAGAGGAATACAATTTCTTGCCCTTCCGTATCTCATTTGTTTGGGCATCATTTCTGACTAATCCCCAGTTAATTACTTTAAGATGATGGCTTCCACGAATGAAAGAGCACCTTTGTGCTTGCTGTATTTTAGCACTCACGTATCATCGTTTAGGAACACAACTCTGTTAGCAGATGAAATATAACAAGCAGTTCTGGCCTTTGCTTCCCTTGGGAGATGCTTTACCACCAAGAAAGCGACTGGCTTCTGTAGCAGGGGTGGGTCAATCAGGGTCTTTCTCTTCTTTGTGGGTTTGGGTTTTTTTTTTTTACAAATAGTTTCCAAAAACCTTGGTCGGGATTAAAAGGACTTACGAAACCTTGACATTCTTCATTAGGAAGGAACACAATTTTTTGGCCAGTCCTACGCAAAACACGTCAGCTCTGCAACACGAACTTCTTCTGTTTAAGCTAAAGGGGTAACGCCATTAAGAAACAGCAACAGTATGTTATTATTTTCTATAAGACCCAGGCACTTAGGCAAGGCACAATGCCTTGCATACTGTTCTGCATGTTTCTGTCTTACTGCTTTGTGGTAAGCAAATCCCCAAACAACTTCCTGACCAACACCTACCGATGTGCTAATTACTGAAAAATTGAAAGAGGAACGATTTACTGAGGCTAAAAGGAATACAACGCAGCTTATACAATGGAAATGAAGTGATGGAAGTGAAGTTAATTTTTGAAAAGCTTGCATTTTCAATTTGCTTACATGAATTAGCATAAAGTTATAGGAAAACGATGATTTCCAGCCTGCAAACATGGTTTCCTTGATACTCAGCACACTGCAGTTACTCAAGATGAGTATCTGCCTCTGTTATAGTTAGCTACAGGACATTCATATATTGCATAGGAAAGTAATTTCTTGGCACAGCAACCTCTATTCTTTAATGTCTTGCTTTTAATTCTGACTTATTTGTAACAGCTTAATTGTAAGTATCTTCATCAAAGCCATTGAAGTAAGAAGTCTGCAGAGGTACAAGCAAAGTTATGACCACGACTTTTTTTCTGAGAGCAAACTGAAGTTGTGTGCTATTCATAAACATCACACAAATACTGCACTGCTGTCGCAAAGATATTCAGACTCAATTTCGGGTGATTACCTAATATTCATAACGCTATTTTGCTGCTTGCAAAAACACAAGGCAGCCACATTCTGGAGTACGCAAAATCCTCTAATGAAGGTTTAGCAGGTGCATTAAAGATGATTAAGAAAGAAGCCAAGCAAATAGTTCCCCAAATGCAAAATAACCTATGCTGCATATACTTCTGAGCATTGCAGTGCCATCTTGTCAAGCTGAACATGGCAGAAATGCATCTTCTATTGGGTCATTTTAATGATGGCTGGTTTTACATTATTACTTGTTTCTTCTGTAACTGGATTGTACCCTTTGGTAAAGAGCGTGGGTCAGCAGGAATGATCTAATCCTATATGAAAGCAAACTCCTTGCTTTATTATGTTGTGGGTTTATTTTCTTCTATGGCATAGAAAATTCAAACCTTTTTATTGGCTGGATGTTTGCAGCCCCTTAATGCTCTCACTGATGTCATCTCATGATGTCATCATGATATCATGATGTCATGATATTTGTGGTTCCTTCCACTTCCCAGGAAAAGCCATTTGATTTTTAGTGGTGGACTCTGACTACCCTCTGCATACAATTTACTGAACACTAGGGAGGAAATTTCCCCTCTGCATCCTCTTGGACTGAAGTTTGAAGTTTCCTTCTAAAGCTTTGCATTGTCCTATTTGCAACGAGCTCTGAAACACATCAACATAGGGAATAGTCTGGGCCAGACTGGTTGCTGGGTGTGCACGGTTACACAGAGAGACACAAACATCTCTTATTTCTCTTTTGCCAGCTTATTGCTCTACTCTTCATTAATTTTTCCCCTACTGAATGAGAGAGCTCACGTAGCAAAGCTCTCCCCTTCTGAGGGTATGCAGACCCCCCGACGGCCGCAGGCAAGCGATGCCCTCCTGCAGTCCCCATAACCTGGACCTGCTTACAGACTCTTTGGAGCAGGAGCTCAAGAAACACCCCAAAATATCTGCTGCTGCCCCTGTTCTGGCCAGCCCGCCCTCGTAAGAGCTGGACCAAACACTCTTGTAAAGTGCAGTACCCTGTCGTAGCGCTGCTGGGAGTTAGCACAGCTTCCTCTTACCTGAGATTTCTAATTCGGTGACTGAAGAGACGCTTACTCCCATCCATGGTCTGTGTGTAACGAGTAAATCTTCTGGTGGTCTGTGGGAAGGAGAAAAGACATTTGCATCTATAGTCTTTTTGTTATATTATTGATATGATATGATATACGAATCAAATGTTTGCTCTCACACAAGGTGCCTGGTGATAAGGTGGGTTTGCAGACGTGCAGATGTGTCACAGGTGTCAGCAGCCGGGTGAGCTCTCGTGTCCTTCATGTGGCACGTTTTCTCACTCGTCTGCTGTCGAAGTTAAACCAGAGAACGAGCTTCCAGAGAACGAGCTTCCAAGTTTTGAATACCTCTCAAGTATGTAGTGTGGGGATCTACAGAGAGAGAAGAAAAAGGAGGACATGACAATGCACATAGGCTAAAACAATTAGAAATGAAAGACCAGGAATAAATGTCATCATAGGGATAGGAAAGCTCTGAGGTGCCTGCAAACGAGGGATAAAATAATTATTCTAGAGTTTAATAGGAATTCTGCTTTACATCTTTGGGATAATTTGAATCTACAGCATCCCTGCGAAGAACAAACCCTGGTTCTAGGTGGGGTAAGTCATAAACCAGGAGGCCTGACTAAAGAAACATGAGATGCGTGTGACCAGACAACCATCCTTCCGCCCCTTGGGAGCCCCGTTGGCAAAGGTTGGACAGAAGGGGTAATGAATACTGGAAATGAAAGGCAAATGGACTATTTCTGCGTAGGTGAAGGAAAAGGGAGAAGGTGACCTGGAGGTGCTGACTTGCTTCTTTGCCCCAGGACATCAGCATTCCTCCATGGGTATCACCATCTAATAAAGAGCAAACGGGCATGTGGAGACTTACCGAGGAGAGGGCCGTGAGGATGAAGCAGTAATTGCAAAAATGAGCAAAGCATTACAATTTTCTTATCCAACTCCTTTTCCCTCTCTCGGCTTCTCCAGATGAGAGCAGCCGTGAGGTGTCATTAACGACAAGGTGGGATTTCTCTATTATTCCTGTAGACCACAGGGCTGGGAGAGCACATGGAGTAATTAATTTTGACTTACAGGAGCTGTATTAAATTGGATAGAAATGGGTGAAAATAGGATTAGGAATGGAGTTTAGCCAAGAGCAAACAGAATTAAAACTCTCTAAGAGCAGGTCAACACAGCTGATATCACTGATGCAATGAAAGTAGACAGCTTGGGACATTTTTGAGCGGTAGCGTAATGTCAGAAATTGTAACCTGCCTAGTACCGGACTAGATTAGGAGAATTAAAAAACAAAAGGTGAATTTTTTTGTTGTTGTTGGGTTTCTGGCTATTCTATCTGGTCTGGGCTTTCTGACTTCCAAGGATTAATTTTGAAACAATGGTGCAGAACAAGCAAGAGTCTCTCCCCAACCATTTTAAACATGCACAGTGCTTTCAACACATGCACCGAAATCTAATTAGTATGGGATTATGCTTGTCACAAATCATCAAAAATGGAAGGATCCTTAATGTGAAAACCAACTCCTCTCCCTGAAAAGCCTTCTCACAAAACCCAAAGGCAAACCAGATTCAGGACATTTGCTTCCCTCAGCCGGGGGCCACGTCTTCGGTGGTGTAAACTCGCACGACTCTGCTGATGACGGTCTCCGTCCACTGCCAGGGGCATAGAAATACCTGGACTGGAGGGCCTGGCTTAATCCGGTTTTGCTGCAAGGGAATAAGGGCCCGCTGCTCTGGCTGGGTTCAGTTTGGAAATTTGTTTGATGTCTGTGACACAGTTGGTAAAATCCTCCGGTGCATTTCCCATCCCTCTGCTTTATCCCAGTGTAAATCCTGCAGACTAAACTGGTCCAGGTCCTGCTCTTCCCTTACCACTGTGTAATGCCGTTGAGTCACTCCTTGTCTAACCCAAAGTGCCTGATACCTGAATTTGCTGAGGAATATCTCCAAAAGATGAACGTCCAGCCTTTGTATGAGGCTTTTCAGCTTCACCTACCAAGTACTTTGGCGAACATTAACTAATGAGCACAGAGCTTTACATTTCCCCTCTCTCCCTGGCTTTATTAAACAGCACATCCATGCAAGGTCACAGCCGGAGGGTTTGTCAGTGTGTACCGTGGCCACCGAAGGTCCCCTTTCATGTGGGAATCCAATTTCTGCGGCTACCAGGAGCTGCACATAAACATGAATTTCAGTTGTTTTCTCTGGGGTTTCCATGGTTGCTGGCACCGGTTTGTGTCCTTGTTCTAAAGTAGATGCTCCACAAGTGTGTTTTCTTTGGTCTGAGGTAGCACATAATATTGCTAGGAAACCTCAGAAGTTGGCCAGAAGAACGGAGCGATGCCCCCGGGCTCCGCATGGGGCCACCAGCGTGGGTGGGCACGGCCACTGCCCCGCAGCCCCGGGAAGGGGCATCGCCGGCTGCGGGGGCTGCCCCGGCCGCCCTTCCTCCATGTGCAATGGCAATAGCTGACAGGGGACAGTGGTGCTCAGGCAAATGCAGGAGCACGAGTGCAAAGTCGAGGCAGTAGGTCTTGGAAAAACAAACACACTTTAAAAATCCCTCTGAAAACCCGCTCCCTTAACCTGGGACATGTGGAGCGCTGGGCTGAGCCAGGGCTGCCTGACGGGTTCCCAACCTCTTTCAGTGCCTTTCAATTGCCAGAAACTTTCCTTTCTCTCGTTATTGTATAATTCTGCAGGTGTTACATCACATCCCCGGCTGGGAAGATCAAAGCCGAAGCGCTGGCAAGCTCAGCCCAACACAGCTTCGTTTCTGCTCTAACCTCCCCGAGCAGCCATGCGTGCGGCGTGCCGGGGCGCAGCCCGGGGGACAGCGGGGCTCTGCAGGGACCCGCGCAATTATAACGCAGCCCTCGAGAAAACCCACGGCGCCCACCGGGGCTGCTGTGTTGGAAGAGGGCACGCGGCCGGGGAGTGCTGGGGTCTGGCTCGGCTCTCCTTCGCCCACTGATTTATGTCAAGCAGAGTTTCTGCCAGGTCTGGAGGCAGAGCACCGAGGTCTGCCTGCATTTATTTGCTGGCTGCAAGCGAGGGGCAGGGTTGTCCCAAAATTGTGCAAACAGCAGACTTGGGGGGGGGCAGGACACGACACCCAGGCTCAGAGCCCTCCTCTGCCACTGACTGCTCACATGGCCTCTGCCATGTCACTCAGCCTGGTGAGTCCCCACGCTCCACAGACACGGTGGGGGATGTCATACGCAGCAAGCAGGGATGTTGTACCGGTTCCTGCGTGCCGCGGGACACGCTGCTGAGGCAGGATGCCCGGGAATATGTCAGATGGACTAAATGCTCCCCTATGCCCAAAGTAATTTTCAGCCCTCAAACGAAAACCTAGCTTCAAGTCTTGCAGCGCAGAGGTGGTAGTTTCCAGAATTCACCAATCTGGCTCTGTATCCCTGTGCAGCGGGGTCAGGGGAACCACACATGGTTGTGCCACACAGTCGGGGACATAGGGCTCACCCCAACGTCTTGGAAGCAAACCCAGGTCCTCCCCCAGCACAGCACAGCGGAGGGTGCTATGACTTGGCCCTTTCTTTTGCTGTGCTGCAAGAGGAGGGGGTTAATGCGATTTTTTCTTAACCTTGACAGCATCTTGTTACTGTAAGTCAATTTAGATCTCTTTCAGCCTGCTTTTCCTTCCTCTGTAGCATTTTGCCTCCTCCCCCTTCCTCCTCAGAAGGTAACACTATCTCCTGCTTAGGCATGCATTCCTTTATAATAAGGTATTATGCCTCTATTTATATGCATCTTAGGTGCAGTCTGAGGCAGCTGCTGCTCTCCAGGGCCCTGGGTGAGGAGCAGAAAATTGAATTCAGCCTGGAATGTGCGGGTGCAGTCGGACATCTGCACCCAGCCAGGGGCAGCCCTTCCCCTGCATGTCTTTTTTACCAGTGAGATGATGGCTGGTCTGGCATGGTGGTCTGTTTGGGGTCCTACCAGCTGCAGGTGAACCCCACGTGTAGACCCAGGACTTCGCGAGTTCCCCTGGGCTGAGAAGGTGTTTGCAGAGACCTGGCTCACCTGAGCATCCCACAGCAGTGGGGTGAAGGCTCCCAAACTGTTGCCTTGTGCAATGGATTCAGGATTTTGGCTGGTCCCAACTGGTTGTGGTTTGCACAGCAGATGTCTGGTGGTCCCGACTGTGTCCCCCCCCTCCGCCTGATATCACTCCCTTGCTCCGCCATCCAATACCACCGTGACAAATGCAACACAAGGACCCAGCTGGACTAAACTGGAATTGTGCATTTTAACAGCTCTTTTTGGATTAAGCTATTACAGACTGGACTGCTCAACTGCGCCAACTTTCCGTAATGATTTTCAAAGCAATGAACCCTTTTCCTGCAC
>VZSZ01005394.1:301606-336117 GCA_013398815.1 Ibidorhyncha struthersii | reverse complement strand
GCATTCGGGGAATGATACTGTAGCTCTGCATGAATGACATGAAGTCACTCTGCTTTGCTGTTTGTCTTCTCCCCAGGCCAAAATCCCAACCTCGGGAAAGACATTGTGGTTTTTGCTGCGGACCTTAATGGATGCCGTGCTTCCACTCGGTCCTTCAGCTTCTACAAAGACCGTGTTTCACCTGAAACATGACTTTTTCCTTCGAGCCAAGCCGTGGTGAAACCTGTGGAGGTGGCCTTTCCCCTCTGACATTGGAGTGTGGTGAAGGGCTCTCATGGGGACCACACGCCTCCATCGCAGCCGGGGTCAGGGCACGGGAGAGGCAGTGCCAGGGCAGGGTGGCCTAAGCTCATCAACGAGCTAATTAATGGCCAGTGTGGGAGCCCAGGGATGGGAAGAGGGCAGGGTGAGTGGGGCTCTGACATCAGCCCTTCCTCCCTGATTAGCTCTCTTTCAGCCAGCGCTAATGAGCCTGAACTCTGAACCCCCCCGGGAGAGGGGGTGATCTGCCTCTCTCAGGCTTGATACCAGGGGGGGATCTGCCTGGGAATGGAGGCTGGGTTATCTGCCGGGCTGAAAGCCTGCGCTTTCCTGCCCTGCTGTCTTTATTTGCGGTCAGGATCATAACACAGCCCAGCTGGCGGAGCAGGGGAAAGTGGCCTGTCTGATTAATTGGTCACCGGCATACATGCTCCAGCCTCCACCAGGAACCGGCAGATAGCCCCCATTAACTCTTTCGGCACCTGGTGCTCACCCCCGGCTTGGTGTTGAGATGTTCCAGAGGAGGGAAGCAATAAGCCGAAGTTTGGTGATGTCCTGCTCGGAGGATATGTGATCATATGGGGTGGCGGTGTGGATCTGTGCATCCTCTGACAGCACCACGATGCTGCTGCAGCTCCTCGGCGAGGTGGTCCCCCCCCGAGCTGTTGGCTAGTTAATTCATGGGGGTGGCAATGAGGGGGAGAGAGGAAATTGTGGGTTGAGTTAAGGGTCTGTGGTGTTCAGGTGGGCTGGTTCGCCACCCAGGTACTGAGACAGGTGCCCCGGTTCCTTCCAAAATAGCATGGAAAATACCTCCCAGTTCATTCTTCCCTATTTCCACCAGAGAGTTTTCTTAAATACAGACTTTCAGGAGCATTTTTATTTTCAAAGGGATTAGTTTACAAACATCTCAAAATGCTGGGTTTGGTGTGTTAAATAAGATGCAGCTTAGCAATGAGTCTGGTCTTCTCATCTTTCCAGGAACGAAGACTGTCTTCAGTGCCCATCAGCTGATTTAACCGTTCCTGATGTGGAGGAACGAGGATCTGTGCCTGCATTTTGTCCTTGCCCTCTCTGGGAATTGCAAGCTGCAGACACCAGTAGGAGCGAGCAGGGAATTACTTAGGTGTGCTGCAGATTCTCCGTCACTTGAAGACTTTAACCCCAGGAGTTTTTCACAAAGATCTGCTACGGCTCACACAGGGCTTATGAGCTTGGTGTGGAAAGGTATGTCCTGTATTACGTGTGAAGTCAGACTTGATGATCATAATGGCTCTGTCTGGCTGTAAGAGAATAACGTCCCATGTGGGTTTTCCTTCTCTTTCATGTAGGAATATTCTCGAGGAAGGCTCGCAGCGGAGGTGAAATGGCAGATCAACACTGAAGCAACAAGCTGAGGCTGCAGGGGATGGCTCAGGGGGAAAATCAAAGGGAAGATGTCTTTGTTACCAACCCAGCTGCAACTTCCTGCTCTGGCTAGAAAATACCCTAGGAGGTGACTTGTCAGCGGATCGCATGCCGTTGCCTTGCCTTGCTTCCCCATAATAAGTGAATAATGAACTTGTAGGGCAAGTGAAAGTTGGAATTCCCAGAAATTATCATCCCAAGGTAAGCACAAAGAGAGCCTCTGTCTTCTACCCCTCAGATCCCTATAAATAGGTACAGATTGTCAGTGAGGAAGAGGGCTTTCCTCCACTAAGCACAAGCTGTAAACAAGCATTTTCGACCGAGTGGCACTCCTGTCAATGTGGAGTCATGCCTTTGAATTCAGGGGGAGGTGATCTGGACTCCATCCAGGGTCAACGGACTGGTTTCCATCAGGGATGATTTCTTCACAGTTCTCCTTTTAGCCCCCCCAGCCTTTAGGCCTTACGATGCCCCAGAGCTCTTTCTCCTCTCGGGGTTTTTGGTGTACGTGACGTGGATCTTGTGGCTCTTGCTGTGGTGGAGATTTTGCGTTGTGGCTCACGGGGCGAGGAAGGCTGGCCACCCTGCTCTGGCAGATTTGCTTAGACCAAACGGGGTGTTTTCCTAACTGAGGAGTCGTATGAACTCCACACAACCATAATGTACATTTCGTATTGAAAATGTAATTTTATTTATGGTGCAAAATGGCAGAACAGCACCCAGCTGTTTTGGATGGGCTAGTGAGAACACAACCGGTGTTTTGACAAGCAGCTCGGTAGATATAGCTAATGTTATACAAGCATATAAGTTATTTGGGGAGAACAATGGTGACATTTTAGCGTGAGCTGCTGTTTTCCAGCAAAACAATGACATTCTGGAGGGGAAATGCCTTGTCTTTCAAAAGCTGAATTGTTCAGGTGCAGTGACAGAAGTGCAAGCATGAAGCAGATTACTTACATCGGACTTATTCTGTTGGTGGATGTACAAGACTTTGCTATTTGGCCTTTTAAAACCACCATCTATGTCAGGGTGGGTATGAAATGAGGAACTCCAGGGGGGAGACGGCAGTGGTGGTTCCCCTGGATGAGGAAGCTGGATCCCATGGGCTTGGGCCATCTGCCCAAGGTCTGAAGCTATTCAGTCTTCTAATTAACGATCAGGATACCCTAAGCGAGTGTATGATTACTAGATTAGCAGGTGACCCTTGTGCTGGAGGGGCTGCCTCGTACTGGGTGACAGGTCAGAACTCGAAGTGCTCCCAACAAGGCTGAGTGGGTGACCCCCAAAATCGGATATACGGATGAACAAGCACAGGAATAACCCATGGGCAACTGGAAAGGATGCGAAACAACCAGACAGGCATTGGCTCTTCAGAAAACTGCCTGAAGATTATTACAGGCCACAAGCTGAGCATGAATCCACGGCCTGATGGAGAAAGTGAAGGGACGAGCGTTGTTTGGCCTCAGGAAGAGAGAACTGGGAAAGCAGATGAGTGCAATCTGCAAACCACTGCTGCAAAAACAAAACAAAACAAAAAAGAGGGAATGACCAATTCTCCACATGCACGGTGGAGAAGAGAAGAGAGGGTTTAAATTTCAGTAAAAGACGTTCAGACTGAATTTTGCTGAAAGCTGCTGGGAGGGCGGGGGGAGGATAGCAAAGTAGTGTTACAGATCTCCTGTCAAGGTTTGTCTGTTTTTGAGAGCAGACCGGCCAGAAAGGGCAGTGGAGAAGCTGATCCTGCCTTCAGGCAGAAGGGGTGAACTCAGCCCTTCCTTGCTTCTGGGGCTGATGCTGCGGCAGTACGATTGCCCGTTCCCCGGGCAGAGAGCAGCGGGAGAGCTCTCCATCAGCCTCTCAGTAGCTTTATTTTCATGGGGCTGATGAGTTGAACCCAAAGGGCTTAGCGGAAACCTCGGCTCCATTCCTCTGAGGGAGAAACAGTTTATTCTTGCAACCAGGTATTTGTTAATTACCTTCCACCCGGCTGCGCAGCCTTTCACTTTGCTATGATTATGTTACCCCATGAAAAAGGATATGCGGTAACAAGTCAGAGCACGGGGAGCAGAGGAAGGCTAACATTTCAGTTTGCTTGTGCGCTAATCTCAATACTCTTCTCCCCAATCCTCTTAACCTCTGTGTTTTTTCAATCACCTGTGTTTGCATCAAACGTTACCAGTGTGGACAAAAAATTGAGCAAGAGAAGATATCTCTACTTCCAGCCTGATGGGCTCCACTAGCTAACTAACCCGCTAAAATATTTATGAAGAGACTAAATGCTGATAATTTGATCTAAAAGTGTCTGGTCACTGCTCTCTTTCTTGCCCCTCCTATTGTCTAGTTGTGCATTGTAATTTTAGGCTTCGTTCGATGTACTCGTCTTTTAAGACAACTGCGACCAAGTAATCAAGGCTGTCATCACAGCAGAACCTGGCTCCCGAGTCAAAAATCTCCCCACTGGTCTTTTTTCATTTCCTGGCTCAGCATCAGGGGAAGAGATTATGTGATCTGATAGGTAAAATTATCCCATCAGAGGTGAATGTCCTCATAAAAGGCTTTTGCAGGCCTGGTTGTATGATATCCCTGAGAAGGCTACATTCATTTGGAGCCCTTTATTGAAGGGAATGCTCAGTCCCTATGGAAACCCAATTGGACAAAAGGTGATTCTAGCTGCTAAGGCACCCGCAGCTACACACACACAGGTCAAGGATGCAAAACTATTGCTTTTGCCTGATTGGAGGGAGAGAAAAAAAAAAAAAGAAACAACAAAACACCCCAATGTTGGATATTTGGCTCAAAACTGAGAGCTGCATTTTCCCAGCTGGTTAAAATGTGGGNAAAAAAAAAAAAAAAAAAAAAAGAGAAAATGATCTAGAAGTCTTAATTGACGCTTCTGGGGAAACTTGATCAGGTTCAACGCATCTGCAGAAAGACAAATGGAAATCTTTCTGGGTGACCTTCTCCAAGACCTCTGCCCATTTCTCTCGCTGTTTGGTCAGCTGTTTTCTTTTTTTTCAGTGGCTTTTGAAAGGAATTTCAAAACTATGGAAAAAAACTTTCAAAGATTTGCTTTGAGTGATGCAGAATGGTTAGTGAGCGTGAGGAAGGTGGCCTGCTGGGATTGTCCTCTCTTTGCAGGCTCCTGCCTGGGAGCTGGTGGGACACGATACACGGAGCATCTCCCAGCTGCTGGCTGAGCAATCTGCCCGGGAGATCTGAGCCCAGGAGGCTTCAGCAAACAGAGGAAGAAGTGAGGATGTGTCCCTCTCTCAACTTGGGGGATCTGGGGAAGGAGGAGGGCAAAGGGGAGCAGCAGCTCGGTGTTTGGGCTGTTAGGAGTGGCCCAAAGGGATGTGGATGCTGCTCAGAGGGAGCTGAAGGTGGGTCCAAGCATGGGTTCGTGAGCAGCGCGGAGGTGAAGTGGGCAAAGGTGTGGTGGGTCATGGACCACGGTGATGCAGTGGGTGAGCTGAGCCCCTTGTCAGCCCTGCCGCGGTGGTGTTTGCACACCGAGACCTGCAACTCGCTCTGCCACCCCAAATCCCCCCGCTTCAAACTGTGGGACACCCTCTGCAAGGCCTGGGATTTGTTCCTGCTTCTTGGGGAGGCTGGGGGAGATTGAGGCGAGCACGGGGCACATCTGAAAAGTGTGTTTTCAATTAAAAGAAGAAAAAGCTCCAAAACACACAGTGGGTTAAACATTACAGTAAAAAGCATTCAAGCTGCTCTTCCATTGCAAAGTAACCAACAGTTTATGTGTGTGATTGCGGGCAGGTGGTTCCTGTTCGTATTAAAAATGAGTAATCCAAGCTCTCAGAGGATTTCTTCAGAGACAATCTGGACAGACCTGGAAGTCCAATGTGCCTTTTAAACCATAAGTGTTTCTCCTCCACATCCCAGAATTCTCCTTTCCAAGGATTTTTAAGGAGCTCTTGGCCAGCAGATCAGGATCATCTCACTGCGTCCAGGGAGGGGAAAACCTGTTACCGTAAACTAAGACATCCCCCGCTCCCTGCAGCCCTCAGGGAGACCCAAAGCGAAGCAATTTGTGGGTGGGTGGGTGAAGGCTCTGCCCCTGATGGGGTTACATCCCCACCCCATCCCCAGTCTCCCCAGGGTCCACCAGCATGGCTCACGCCTCCAAGCTCTCTACTAGCTGTGCTGGGATGGGTTATGCTCATGCCTGGTTGAAATACCGCGCCGTGCCGCTGGCATGGGCTGTTCGGTGCCTATTACACTGCAGCAGAGACTCTCTCGGTGCTATCAGCACGCTGCCGACATCTGAGGAGGTTTATACCACAGACACACAACAAATCACTGCTGTGCTTCAGGGCCCGGCGAGAGCCACCTCTGCGGGTGCATGTGGGTATCTGGGTTATCACCGCAGCTTTTTGTCTCCCAGTGCCGGCTCTTTGCCTCGCTGGATCCTTGCAAGGACCCTGTGCTGTCCTACAGCTCATGCTGTTGCATCGGGCTGTTTGCCCGCTGGCTGCACCCAGGGGGAAAGGTGCAAGCCCCATCGCTGATCCCAAGGACTGCAGGTTGGGATACCCTGCTTGCTGGTCCCAGAAAATACAGGTTGCACTGATGAGCAGCCCAGATCTGGCAGCCTTGGGAGCAGGGAGGATGGGCATCCCTTCGGCACAACCAAACAGGCGGATGCCTCCTGCACATATGGATTTTGGGGCCCTGCTCCAAAGCCCCAGGCTCCCCAGTCAGGGAAGCTGGTGCTGTGGCCACCCTGGTTGCTGCTGGGCTTGTGTTGGCCCACTCACCTTACGCCGCAATCCCACTTCCAGTCATTGTCCTGGCAATTAAAAGGTGGGTCCCCTGCTGGGTTTGCTGACCCCCGTGCAACAAATCATCTTCACAAATGGTTTCCCTTAATGCCTTGATGCAGTCAGACCGTTCCTGTGCCACGGGATTACAAGTCCGCCCAGGCTTGCAGGAGGTTCTTGCTCGGCGTGACGTGTGTTTGCACGAGGGCTGTTCCTCAGCTGCCCTCTGTTGTCCCTGCTTTGCTCTAGAAACACCCGATCTCTTTTGAAGGCATCGTGGCTTCAGCTCCCCGGTGCTTTCGGGTATAGTTGTTTTGAGATTCTCATCACCAAAGCCCCAGCCCCTCTCCCTGTTGCACAAAGGAAAAAAAAAAAAACCAACTTAATAATATTTTAGAAGAAGGCCTGAGGGCTGCGTTGCAGTTTAACTTGATCACCCGGGGGAATAAAAGAATACCACATGCGGAGATCTTTTACTTAACATTGCGATGTTTAATCTTGCCCAGTCAGCAGTTTTTGAACATATTCCAGGAAAGCTTTTAAGCCTGATAAAGCCGGGGCTTTTGCATTTTCAAGTGATACTTTAGCTACAAATGACATGCTCTACTTGTCATTTGGCTTTAAAGGAAGGTAATTAAAATCTTCCTAAGAGTACAGTTACACCGGGGAAAGAACTAACATAAACTAAAATAAAAAGAGAGAGAGAAGCCCACAAAAATGCAATTTAGCAGATGAAAAATGTAAAGGAAAACTGTTAAAAGATAAAAGTATCGAATGCACAATAGCAGTTTGCCGAAAGAGGACTAATGATATGGGAGGTACTATGAGTTACACAGGGAAAGCATGGGCAAGGCTAGGGAATTTCTAGCATATATTATTTGTAGTTTTTAGGGCCACTGGAAGCTACGAGACAGACTTGCAACTGTCTGCTGCAGTCCTGGCTGCAAAAGACATACTCTGTTATGCAAGGTGTGAACAGAAGACAAAAGACAAATCCAGCTGTGAGCCCCTGCCCAAAGCTGGGTGGGTGCAAGTGAAGTTTTTCAACAAGATTTTTGGGGGCAGTCACCCTCTGTGGTGGCCACCTGAAATGTATCAGGCTGGGGTCAAAGCCATTGTCTCCTCTCAGTTTTGGAAGGGGAAGGTGAAGCTCATTCCCAGGTGTACTGGTGAATCCATGCAAGGTTATTCCCTTGATGGAGGAAGGGGTGTATTTCTCCAAAGGGGCTCCCGACATCTGTGCTGGGCAAGCGAGGTCCAGAGGGAAGTGCGGCCCTTGCACAAGGGTGGCAGGAGGGGGGAGAGCAGCTCCGGACCTCGCCAGCCCCCCAGGCACACATCTCAGCACTTAGCATGTTTCACCCCAAAAAGGACCATGGCAGGAACTTCACCCCTTCTCCTTCCAGAAAGCCTCACGTTGTTGTGTCATTGCTAGTTTTGATGTGTGGAAAGGAAAAGGAATATGACTGAGGTGCATCATTCCCAAAGAACCTTCACTCCCAAACAGCTGGAACAGTTCAGCGACGTTCCAGCGTAAAAATGGGGAAATGAAATTTTCTCCTAGGATAACATCAAACCTGCATCATTCAACAGCCTCTGGCATACTCAGCCGTCGAGAGAGGCCTGCTGATGAGTTCAGCAAAAACAGACACTATCCGTCTCTCTGGGATCAAATGTAAAATAAGAATTCTTTTTTTTTTTTTTTGGGTCATGCTCTGATACCAGACCGGCCGGAGCAGCTGGTGGTTTGAAACCCAGAACTTCCCTCATGGCAGCAGATTCCCCTGGCGCCCACGTATTTATTAGTATCATTTGCTATAAAATCACATGCTATAAAATCAGCAATCTCTCTGGATGTTCACTGGATGTAGTAGTTTCTCTTTGTTAGTGATTATTACTCCCTGATGCCTGTGTCTCTGGGACGAAGTCTTCCTCCCCGCTGCAGGCAGGCGCAAATGCCAGCAGGGAAGAGAAGCAAGCTTTATCCTTGGACAGAAGAGCAGAAGAAAGATGATTGAGACAAGCACAACCGCACCCCAATTCTTGTCCTTCCTTTCTGCAGGTCAAAATGAGCCCGGTATGAGAGACAAGCTGTCTGCCAAGAGCCCCTGGAAGGACTTGGCTTCTCACCACGAGCAGCACGGTGTGAACAGTTTGGTGTGCATGGAGGGAGTGGAAGCATTAGGAGGGGAAAAACAGCGCGTGCTCCTTGGGATAGAGCAAAGTCACCTGATAGTCAACCCTAAACATCTGTGTACGTGTCCACAGAGGTGCTGACTCCCATGGGAGGGCCTGGCTCCTGTAGGAACATCTGTCAGCCCTTCTCTATGCTTTGGGGCAAGGCAGAGTACCCTGGAAGATGGTCTCTTGCTCACATGAGGATATAGGCAGGACTGTGTCTGATTTTCAACCTTTTTTGCCCTCCGTGGCCTCAGGAAGGCAGGCTGGACTATGACATTGCCTCGATGGGGAGCCCCAGGCCAGTTTACAAACTGTGAAATACTTAGTTTTTATGGTGCAGACACCTGTGCCTGTACCCAAAGCAGGCCCTTTTCTGTTCTAATTGAACATAGTTCGTGCGGTACCCACGGGCTTCCCTATTCACTCTGAACTCCAAATGATGCCTCTGCCCAGATCCCTTACCCAAAAGGCACATTTCATTTATTCCCACATGTCTGTTTTGCGCTCACAGCACTGTATGGGGAAAAGCTGAAATACAATGGCTTCTTTGCTCTTCGGTTCCCATAACGTCCTTCCCTTCATGGCTCATCCCGCACAAGGCTGTACCTGGTCCATGCTGCGTGTGCAGGTCTCATCCGTGGTCACTGGGACTAAAACTCGTCCTGACCAACTCTTACTCCTCCCTTAGGAAACACGTGGTCCCACTGAGCACTGGCGCTGGTGCCTGGCATCACACCTGTGCCATGCAAATGCTTGGTTTCTCCTTTCAAGAAGCCCCACGGGGTCTTTTCAAGAACAGGTGGGTTGGTCTGATGGGAAGTGGTGGTGGAGAGATGTTCCAGACAAAAGCCACCCCCACGCCGAGGGACCGCCAGCTCAACATGTGGCAGCCATGGCATGGCACGGGGGTGGACCTGCCTCCTCAGGGCGGAGGCGGCCTCTTGGAGCAGCACATCACCATCAAAGGCACTTCAAGCCGGTTTTCCCCTTACTCTGCTGAATACCCACCTCTGGCTGCAGACAGAGTCGTCTCTGGGGTTACATCTAACACAAATTCCTCCCCGACCTCGAAATATTCAGAGTACTTGAAAGCTTTCCTGTCCTAACAGACTGGTTTTAGCACCTTGAAGCCCTTGCTGGCGAGTCCCAGCAACAGGTGTAAGACGAAGAAAACCCAAACCCAGAAGCCGACATACCGTGCTGCTCCCTCAGAGACCGAAGGAATGGGAGGAAAGTTGCAGGCAGTAGCGGAGATGAAAGATGCTGCAATGACTTTTTGCTGACATGTACAAATGTGATCCTGACTATTAACTTTAATGACCTGCCATTATGTGAGGGAAAAAGAGGGAGGGATCTAATTTTTTGTAATTACTTTAATTGCCACTCTGTGGTCTTGTTTCGTGCTGCTGGTTTTGCAGTCAGGTGGGAAAAAAACCCAATCCTCCTCCCCACCCCAACCCCATGGTGTCTCAGATTCGGGCTCTCTCCTGTCCCAGTTACGCAAAACCAAATCATCCAGGGAACCTAGAAAATGCTTCTGCAGATTTAAATACTAAATGAAGCTCCATTTTTCAATATGGCTTTGAAATGGCAGTACTGCAGCTACAGATCAGTCTTTATAATTTAAATATAATTGTGCCCTTAAACAAACCATGGGCTTGCAAAGCATGAGCCAGTGGAACTGGGAGAGGCCATAACGAGAGGGATGGGGCGCGTTTCCTTGTGTGTGAGGAAGACTTCATTGTATAAGGGCTGTTTACTGTGGTTAAGGGCTCTGTTAAAGTTAATGAGACTAATTTCCTTCACCGAGTGACTTGCAAGGGTCAGAGGTGCAGGTTCGGGCCCCTGCTGCTGCAGGATTTTGAATCCCATATTGCATATTCAATAGTATCATCAATGAATTGTCCCATAAATATGAATGATTATTCCATGAAGAGAAGATTATTACACTGAACATATTAATATTTAGCAGTTGTGCTTTTCATCTGTTGTTCAAAATGCTCTACAGCATGGGGAAATGTTTATGTTCTTGGGTTTAGAGGCTGAGAAAGTGAGGAAGAGGATGAAACCCAAGAGCAAGGCAACGGGAGGCTCCAGAGGGGAGGCCAACGATGCACCCGCGGGTCTCTGCTGTCTCCCGGCGTGTATTCCTGTTTGAGCTCAAACTCAAACTCGCCCTCCAGACTGGGCTGATGGAGGAGTTTTGGGTTCTGCTCCAGCCTCCCTGCTGGACTGGCTGCATCTGGAGAAAAAACTTGTTTTCCTTTCCTGAAGCCCCCCTTTTTTGATGGAAAATGCGAATTCCATCACAGCAAAATGTGTAATGAATTTCTGATCATTTTGCCTAATGATTAGCTTTGGAGAAAGCAAAGAGATAACTCTGAAAAAACATTCAGAGGTCTTATTTTGACATTTTTTGAAATGTACCATTTCAATTCTTGTTTCAAGCTTTCCCTTAATCGTATAAGTTGTTCCAAGACATTTTCAAGAAATCAATGAGAGGGATGGTTTCAATTTGATTGAAATGTAACATTTTATATGACCCATTCTACTTTTCTTTGGGTTTGTGATTTGCCAAGGGTTTTCAAAAAATGCCTGGTTTTAATCCAGCCCCAAATGATTTTTTTCCTTAGTTTTTCAAAATTACCAGTAAGCCCCCAAACCCCTTTTTTCTTACAAAGTCCTGCAGCTCCCTTCAGTGCCTCTCCGCTTCACTTTCCCTACATGTAAAATACGGTTAATAATTTCATGTCTAATAGAAGTGTTGAGATAATGAACTTCAGGGCTTTCAGGCCACTTGGAGAACCTCTGCTGGAAGTAGCTTGTGTGTTAGCAGCGAGCCTTAGTACTTCTAGCCACCCTTGGAAGAGGTGGAAGCAGGAGCAGGGAAGGGTCCAGGGGCTGAACCCGATGCAGGGACACGTTGTGCATTTCTGGTGGCTTCACACCACCCTCAGACAGCTGCCTGCAGAGTCTCGGCGAGGTTTATCCTGGCAATAGGCGCAGGCTTTCACACCTGTACACAAGGCTGCGCATTGCTGAGTTGCGTTTGGGCTGAGCGCCCGGGCTGTGAGCTATTTTGAAGTCTCAGCAAGCTTAGCTTTTGATTTGAGGCTGAGGTTTTATTGCCATGAGTTGGGGGAGGCCTTATATGTGAGCAGAGTGCTCAGCGGGTGTTAATCTTCAGCCTTTGACATGTGCCCTGTGGGGGTACGAAGCGTAGAGAATTGCAAAGTCAAGACCTATTGTTGCGCGCACCTTTCTTGCCACTTGTGCAACCTCCAAAGCGTTTTTCTAACAAGTACTTGTATTTGTCCTTTGCTATTTTACTTGAGTTCTTGAACTTACTAAACTAAATCAAAGAGAAAATGGATAGTAACTTTGGGACTCCATAGAAACAGCACAGCTCTTCTGGGACAAAGATTGCATAGTTTGGGGGATTATGCTGGAAAGAGTTTAAAAGAAACTCCGTTAGAAGTAGGAGGTGCCAGAGATGACAAACTGCCCCTCCCCACCCCCCAACTTTCCTACTCCATTCTGCAGATCCAAGTGATTTTATAATTTCCAATGAGCTTTGAAGGAGAAAACAAGCTCTGACCTCAGTCAAATCCAAGTGAGCAGGTGTATCGGTCCCTCCTGTTTCCAGTGCTCCTGGGAGGGGAGGCTGGATGACTGCCCTTGCCTGCAGGGCAGATCCGATGGCCTCTTTCAGGTCTTGGGGCCAACCCATGCAAGGGTACGGAGTTAGCATTGGTCAATAATTCAAAGCTATGTCCAGAAAGATCCACCCGGCATTGAAACCTTGGGCAAGTATTACAAGTCACGTTGTCTGACAGTAGTTCAGACAAACTCAATGAAAATCAATCATAAATATATGTGAATAGTCCAAATATATCAAAACCAGTCCTAGCACCAAGAAAGAAGCCATGTGCTGGACGCCTTGCTAGCTGGGCTGCGATAGGAGAGCTTCTTCATGAAGAAGGTGCTTTATCACTTCTCGTCTGTACTCTTTGCAGGGCAGGCTGAGCTTGGGGTGATGATGTGGACAGCTTCACTTCAGAGGTGTGTGTTCCCCTCTCTGTTTAGACAAAGAACATCAGAAGGGCTGCACGGAGGAAGAAATGGTAACGGACTAGAGTTCTTGACACTGAGGTTCCTAAACTGGCAGGCTCAACCAAGCAGGACAAAAAGGACATGGGTTGTTAAAAAATTGGGAAAATTTCTTCAGTGCTGTTTTGTAGAAAATATGAAGTTTTCCCTCTCCAGGACTCTTGGTCTGGTACCTTTAATCACCATTAGACTCACAAGGGAAAAGAAGAAGAAAACATTCCTTACTCTTTTTGTTGTTTTCCACTTAGTCAACAGTTAATATTTTTGGAAGCCTTGGTGTACTGATTGCTATAATTGAGTAACCCCCACAAAAGAGGAGCTGTGTCTTGCTTTTAGTCCAAACTGCTGGCCAACTCCAAGCAAAACCCAGCTAGAAAAAGAATAAAAAGAGCTAAAAAAAGTGCTGCGTGTGTAATTTATCCGAATGCCATTGCACGCTTGGGAAGGGCAGCAGGGAAACCAACATTCCTGTCTCCAGTGAGCATTCCACAGAAATTCATTGAGGAAAGAAAAAAAAAAAAACCAACCCAGCCAACACACGAAACACTTCAAACAACTTCCAAATGCCGAGATTTGCTCTGTAGAGAGGCAGCGTTTGCTTACCTTCTCCCCCAACCATTCCTCCGTCTCATTAGTTGAAGGTGCTAAGCAGCTTAGTTGTTCCTAACCCAGATTCCTCTGCAAAGGTCTCTGCGTACTACAGAAATTGGGTTATGTTGAAATGGAATCTCTACCAGGAGGAGAGGGATGTCTGGCCTCCACGGTTAGGACCAGTTACGGAGGTAGGCATCAAAGTCAAGACGGGCTGGAGTGCAAGGAACCAGAGGTGCCTCCCATCCAAAGGGTGAATGCAGTTTTGGCAGCCCATGCTGCAGGGTGGGATGGGGACAAGGAGTGGGCTGGGCTGGGCTGGAACCCGGGGACCTGTGCAGGAGCAACACCTTCTGCATGTCCCACATCAGCAGTAGTGAAAGCTGGTGGGAAGTCAGCCTGACTTCTTTTATTAAAGGTGGTGAGAGCCCATTGTGAAAGATCCACTATCTCAAGCCGTTGGTTGAACAGAAAGCCACTGCAGGCGCTCTGCATTAACGGATGTCACCTGTCTCAGCAGGACGGGTATCCCGGGTGCTGTTGCACAGGTGCTTCTCCTTTTCCCAGGTTAAGTTGGCAAAGCAATAGCATCACTGAAGCATCACAGTGACGGGTGACTACAGCTACCTTGTAATCCTGATGTCTCACCACGGCTTGCATAAGGACATCTCTCAAATCCCTTATGAAATAAACCTACCAGTCAGCAAGTGACTCACTAACAGAGACTTCAAAGGAAATTCAATTCCTGAGAACTCTGTTTTTTTTTCCCTTAATAAAGGTGCTTTCTTTTTCTATTTATTTATTAATTACCAACTACAGCTATTGTTATATCCTGTTTAATCACTTTTCTGCTATTCTCATTCTTGTTTGCTCTGGTGTGAAAAACTAATTTAAAGAGAAGACTTCAATGAGATCGCGTTACAGTGTCACAAAGGAACGAGAGCAGGTTGGCAATCAAGTGTCCTCTGTACTGCAGGGGGAAAGCACAGCCCCAGCTGGAGCAAGGACAGTGAATTCAAGAGGGAGTGCACGGAGCCTGTGCGTGGATCTACAGAAACCTCGCTTAGCCAAAACGGTATTGTTTAACCAGTTTTCAAGTTTACTTGGGTTGGGCAGTGAAACTTGTCTGGCCGCTTTGAGCCATTTTCACTTCCTTGTTCGTGTTTTCAGAGGATGTGGGAAATTTGCAAAAAAGATGCAGAAAAGATTCTGCAAGGGAAAGCTAAAGTCCAATAGTATTGTTTTGCTGAAAAAGAGGAAAATAACTCTAAATTTAGACTGCTACGGACTCGATAGCAGAAATAAACTGAGAAATTTACTGAAAGGTCCATCAGTTTTGATGCAAAAATCCAATCCTGTTTCACACTCTCCAGAGATGTTGCTTGGTAAAGGGGAACTCAACAAGCTCGTTGGTCTCCATACAAAGGGGATGCAGATAATAAACCAGTGGGGATTTTGCCATCAGGTGTTGGCTACTATTTCAAAATGTGTATATTNTTTTTTTTTTTTTTTTTTTTCCCCCCAAAATTGCGTAGGAAGCTGTTTCCACGTGCCAAGTGATGAGTCCTTCTGCCAGCCTCCCTCCCCACCAGACAACTGTTTGGACACGGTGCCCTGCTCCGGTGGAGTAATGGACTCAGTCCCCCGATGGGGGTATATTAAAACTGTATCTGGCTCCTTCCAACACAAACACATTTTTTAAAGGCTGAATTCTACCACACATATCCAGGATACCAGGTATAAGTCTCTATTCGGAGAAAAACCAGCACCCTCGTTGCCCTTGTTTCTAGCCTACGCATCATATAAGCATTTGTGCATTTTTGAAATTCAAATCTCAGCTTAGAGAAGAGCTGTTTCAGCGGCACTGAGGCTTTCTCTCAGCCAGCAGAATTAGGTGTCTCCGATTTGTGCAGGCTTCAGTGAAGATCTACATTTTTTCAGGAAGTTTCTGCCTCTGAAAATCGGATTCTTTTAAGGTGTTTTAGTGGCCAAAGCTGGCAGTACTCCAATTCACCGGCTGTTTTTGAACTTCTTGGCTCAGCAGAGCAGCAGCTGCTTGGTGGACACTGGAAAGAGAGATTTTCCTTTTGTACAGGTTTTGAGGCTGGCCCAGTCCCTACCTCCGCTGCTAATACTGAAACTGGATCAAGGACGATATTTCAGACGGTCTTTTAAAGGTAGTTGTCACACATTTCTGGAAAGTGATGTATCATGTGATACATACCTGTGGGCGCTATAGGGACGTACAGAGGGTATTGGCCAGTCCAGGACTACTTTAGGTAAGAGAGTTGGGCAAAGATTGCTGCTGTGTTCCTTGCAAAAGTACCTGAAAATAAAAGCAGGTATGGCAGTGTCTGTAAGAAAGGACATCAACAAATCTTCTGGGAATGCACCTTCAGCTGCAGACACTGGTTGGCTCCTGGAGTTTGGAGCAAGATGAGATCCTGGGGAGAGAAACGGAAGAGAAACACCAATGTCTTTCTGCATCCTGTGCTTTTGCAGGCTAATAGGATCTCGAATAGGGTCTGCAGGAAAAAACACTACAGGCATTCACCACGACAGACAGGGGTAACCCATAGGCTCGACATCGGCCGAGGAACTCACCTCCTCTGTCCTTGCCGGAGCCTGCTCTGCCTTTCCTGCTTTCCTGACATAACCGAGGGCCGTTACCAAATCAATGGGAAATTGAAAACCCACAGCTGGCCGGGCCACCTGCGCCTGCAGCCCCCATTGCCCGTCGCCCCCTCCCCGGGGACGGCATCCAGTTGTGGAGCGGGGCAGCGAGCGCTGGCGTGCGTCCGAGCCGGGGGGTCAGCCGGGGAGGCAAGGGGCCGCCCGGCCCCCAACACTGCGCCTGTTGTGGAGGGGGATTACTGCGGGAATTAGTGCCGGTGGATAGAGACGAACTCTCGGGCAACAACTGTGGGTGTCCTTTCCCCCAGCCCTTCCCAGGGAGTCTGCCAGCCCGGCCCGTCTCGAATGCAACCCCTGTGTGTCGGATCGGCGCAGCTGTATGCGCGCCACTGCTAATCCGTCTGCACAACACGCCGTGCGCCAGCTGCCCGGCCGAGGGGCCGGGGGGACGGGACAGTGCCAGGGCTCGCCACGGCCTGGCCCGATGCCCCTGCATCTTCTGACCTGCAGGACAAACTGGGCCATCGATGGATGTTCCTGGTCCCCACCCGTGCCATGCAGCCTGGCTCTGGTCCAGGAGGTGTGGAAGCCTCCACCTCTCTTTGCTCAGTCTCCCTCTCGCCTCTCCCTTTGGACATCCCTGGCACATTGTGTTGCACAGAACGGTTGCAATCTCAAGTTGATAAATCCTCTACTCTCCTGTCAGGTCTGTGTTTGCAAAGCAGAAGGCAGCGATGCTTCGTCATCCTCACTGTCAGTCTGGCTGCATCCCTTCAGTGCACAGCAGCGTGTACGGCTTTGGGCTCGAGCACATAGGTACCAGTACTGAAATCACTGTCACTCTTCCCAAAGTGCTTTGAGAACCTCTGAGAAAACAGTGCAAGATGTATTTCCCCCCTCCCTCCCATTTCTGGGGTAATTAGTCCCTGTGAGTTAATTTCCCAGCCGTCGGGACAGGCAGATGGATTGCAGATCTGCATCGCCCGCACCGGATGAGGATCCTGTCACAGCGCCGTGCTCTCGGCTCCAGAACACGCAGCGTGTTTGCCTTTGATTAGGATTGCTCTTGCTTTCCAGCTTTCTGTCACCACGCTATTGTTTTATAACTTGATACCTAATTTATTTTAATGACAACAAATAATTTGGCAAGCGCTCTCCATCCTTCTTCTGGCAAAATTCTGCTCTAAGATTGATAAAGCTGTTAAGTTGGCGGGGGTGGGAGGGGGGGTTGTTTTGGACTGTTTGTTCGGGGTTGGGTTTTTTTTGGTGGAAACCTAAAGACATCAAGGAAAGCTTGAAAAATTACCATTGACATCCCCGCCTTTCCTTCAGAGCTGTCAGTCAAAGGAGAGGCTGCCATGCCAAAAACGTGTATTGACAAAGCGATGGGTAACACCCAGAGCTGAGGCCGGCAGGGCTAGGAGCATCCCTCTTCCCTCCCAGCCGGAGTGACAATGCCATCCCGTTGCTCTCTGCTCACCATAGAGCTGGGCTGCTCCCTGCCCTCGGCACCCTGTCCAGGAGGAGGCAAATCCCTTCTCTCCAAGCAGGACCGGCTGCAATCTCTGTCCTTAAGAGGCTGATGCATCCCTGGATTTCCAGGAGTCTTCCCAACTCAAGCGACGTTACAGGGAGATGCACAAGTTCAGCAGATGGGGCCTGGGTGGATCAGGTTGTAAGTTAGTGACAAAATCAGCAGCTGTTTTTGCAAGCACGACCAGAAGTGACTCCCTGAAGCTCAGATGGTGCTCAGCAACAGGTTTGAGCCCTTGAAACCCGTGTCCAACAAACCACTAAGTTGTCCTCTTCCTGTGTACAGGGTCAAACTCCAGCTAAAGATTCCCATCTATGCAGCGTTGTATTTGGAGACCTTCTGCACACGGGTACCTCTGTAGCAGAGCTGCAAGGAGGTGGCTGTTGTCCTGCGTGCACCAGGGATGCTCCACCAGCCTTGCTCCCACTGACTCATCCCAGGATGTGGAAGCAACTACAGGATTAAATTCAGTTCCATACAAAAGACTGGCATTAGTGTATCCTAAAGCAGTATCCTTTAGGATCTGCATGGGTCAGACAAGACCAGAGCCCCGGAGGAGTCAGAAATAGGGCTTATAAGAGGTCTTCTCTCCTTCCTACATGAGACACAGCTCTGACCTTATCCTGCCTGACCTCCAGGCTGTACCAGTTTGTTCAGCCTGCAGATAAACTGATGGTCTGCAGAGATTCGCTCTCCTGGAAAAACACACTCCTCCTTTCTTCTGGGGTCCTGGGGAAGCTCTAGTCTTATTTCGTATTCTGATAAGGAAAAACAAAGAGCCAAAGTGGAGCAAAACCAGATGCATTAATTAAACAAACACAAACCCTACGGTCCCTGCACGTCCCCAATGCGAAGTTGGCTCAGATTTATCAAGACACATTTGGCTTGCGAAGAATGAGGCCAAATGTCTCAACATTTACAGCTCTCGGCTCACAGGAGCCCACAGCACTTGACTTTTCTGTGCTGGCTTGTGGGCAGGCAGAGAGCTGCCCCGATGTGCCGCCGGCCCGCGGGAAGGTGGCTCCCCACGAGACAACCCCTCCTTGTCCTCGCTGGTATGCGAGCCCACGGCCAGCGACCCGAGTGGGACACACAGATGGCACCGCCACCCAGCAGAAACCGGCTTCTTTGCAAAGAATAACGCTCTGTAGCATTTGGTTTTGTTTTTTTTTTCTTTAGCTCTAAAAATAAAGTGGCAAAAAAATGGGAAGGGACGCGTGAACCGAGGACCGCAACGTGGGGAGCAGGAGCAGGGAGGGTGAAGAGGAGATTCTGGGATTCACAGTCTGTTGCTTTAAAATTTGAAAATATATCCGTGGGGGACACTTGAAGGGGATGAGTACTAAGGAAAGGGTGCATTGCAGGCTAATGATAATAGTCATTATTAAGCCAATCCCCTGCTGAGGCCAAAAAGAGTTCACTCCTTTGTATCATTAAGTCTTCCAGTATAAAAGAGCAACCAGGAACGGTCCTTCTCTCCATGCCCACTGGGGAGAGAACCAGACATGATGGGTTACACTGCAGCAAAGGAGTTTTACGTTAGAGAAATCATTCTGTCTGGAAAGAGTTAAGCACTGGGACAAACTGCCTGGCGTTGAAGTGGAGTCGTCATCCTGGAGGCTCGCTGAGACCAGGTTTGACCCACAGCTGCCAGGCACCACTTGAGAGCTGCTGCTCTAATCTGGGGCAGGAGGATGGGCGGGATGACCTCTGCAGGTCTCTCCCAGCCTTGTTTTCCATCATTCAGTGACAACAGCATAAGGTTTGTCGTGCGATGCTGGTTGCAGAGCTTCTTCGCCCAGCAGATGCATCTGGCTTTGTAGTTACCAGTATTGGATTGCCACCAGTGGCCTCTGGCGTGTGGTTTCCTTCCCCGGAGTTAAGCCTTGTTTAAATCACACGTCAGAGCAGAGCAGACGTGCTCTGCTACAGTCCAGAAACCGCTCCGGCCCTTCAGTGCCTTCGTCTAGAGGCCCAAACCGTGCCTTATTTGTAAGCCAACAGCGCAATGTTCAGGGGCTGCCATCTAAGTCCGGGATTTGTTGTGCAAGTGCTAAAATGTGCAGTAGAGCATTTGGCTAAGACCAAAATACCACAACAAGCTGGAGGGCCGCCTTCTCCATTGGCAGTGCCCAAGGTAGGGGAGGGCTCTCTCTACGAATGATAGGGGTAAGTCCACGCGATAAATTAGGCTGTGGCTGTTTCTGGCTCAGCCTGCCCCTGCCACTGCTGGCGGGGGAAACTTAGAGACTACTTGGGCAGTGAATTGCCTACCACCTCCACGTCTTGCTGCGTGAAATTGGTGGTTGCTTCTGCTCAGAACGGGGCTTCCTGCAGCGTTGTGGGTTGTTTTTTTTTTTCCTAACACAGCTGCTATCGAACCTATTGCTGAGGCGATAGGTCATATTTAAATACATAGTGATAACTGGGAAGGCTCGGATCACTGCATACATTTTGCATTCGAATTTCAGTGATTTCTGAGCCTGCTCACTCTCTCAGGCGTGCCATATTTGTGGGTTATTCACAGGCAGAGCTAATAATTGCAGTTTCATATGGAAGGGAAGGCATCAGAATTCAATAATGAGTATTTGATGGTAGGAGAATACCAGTAAGACAGAGGTCATAAAAATACCATACACAAACCCAGCTGTTTATCCATTTCCTCCATTGCTCATCACTGCAATGTCTGCTGGCTGAATTATTTCCTTTCTGTTTAGAGGAAGAGAAACGACCAGGCAACCAAAAAGAAATTAAGCCCTAAAGTGAATGCAAAAGGTTCCCAAGCGAAAGAGCATTTTTTCTGGTAAGTGCAGCCCTGAGCTGAGTTATGCTGGCAGACGGTGCAGAGACGCTGGCGTTTCAGAGAGTGTAAAAATATAGGCCATGTCTAATCGCAACTATTTTGCCTGTTCAGGCTTACAGCAAATTGAGTTGTTTTCAAGCAAAAGGCTCTGTTGCCCTGATAAGGTAAGTCGTAATTAGGTGGGGTCTTCTTCAATTAGATCCAAACTTAACTTGACCTCTAGGTGGCTAATTAGGGGCTGTCAGCCCAGTAAGGTTCCTGGAAAGTTGTTTTCAGCTGTACCTGAGATGGCTGTGAACCTCAAGCCCAGCCTGCTTGGTGTGGAGGCAGTTTGGGGATGTGCTGCTGCTCCCTCCCTGTACTGCTGGTGCCGGAGCTGCGTTTCCCTTGCCGCTGGCTGCAGCAGCCGCACAGATGCTGTGGATGCAGCCCCGAGGCCCCGGCTGGGATGCGGGCATGGTCCTGGGCTCAAGGCTCAGGCAGACGGCGCAGTCCCATGGTCAGGTGGGTATGTGACCTTTCCTTCTGGCTCTATCTCCGTGGTCTTTTTTACCTCTGCCTAACCTGGAGGGCCCAGAGGAAGGACCGAACGTGCCGTCCATTCCTTCTTCCCCCTTGTCCTGCTTTGTGGCCAGTAATTTCCATGCTGCTCCTTAGGCAAGGGGTGATTTGGAGTCCCCTGAACAATCATCAGGAAGGAAGACAATAATGATTTTAAGTGAAAAGAGTTACAAGCGGGGAGTTGCCGTGCTGAGACATAATTCATTTCAGACTGCCTGTCTTGCAGCTATTTGGCAATTCCTTCAGCGTGTAATCTTCCCATTTCCTACAGGCGAACTCTTTTTTGCACACTTATAATTAGGTGTGTTTTTTTCTCCTCTCTCTTACTAACCTCAGGCTCCAGGCTTGCAGCTTCCGAAAGTAGCTCATGTCCCATTAATTTAATTTATTTTTTTTTTATTACCCTGTTCTGCGGGGGAGAGGGGGGATTGGAGAAAGAGATTATGCAGATAGTCAGAGGGAATTGTTCTGGCCACAGTGTCCTGGAGCAGTTTGGGAAGGAGACAGGAGCCAAGAGAGCGGTTGCAAAGGGTCGGGGGCCAACTGGGCTGAAATGTGCCCGGTGGCACCAGTGAGGAGTGGGTGGCTGGAGGGTGGGAGAGAATTTTGCCATGGGAACGGCGGCGTCTCGGGAAGGCTTTCAGCTGCACAGCTGACTGCTTGACTTCACCCAGCAAAAACCTCGAGCAGAGGCGGTTTCCCCTTTATTGCTTTGGGGATTTGACATGATTACATACATTAACTTGTGGCTTTTCTCTTGTAATTGCTGGTTACTTCCTATAAATGTGTATGCCTGGATATACACACTCACATGCATATATATATATGCGCACATATATGTATATGCGCATATATATATACACACAGATACCTGGATGTGTCTGTATAGAGGTATACATAATATTATTGGACTTATCACACCTTAACGCAGGTCTCGTCGAACACCAGCTATGGGGACTCTGAAAATATGCCCTGGGTGGTCTGGGAAGCGGAACTATATTTATCTGCCTGGTTCTTATCTATTTGTTTTAGCATCATAGTTCCACGTTTGCAGGCCCCTGGGTAACGGATGAAGTCACGACAGTGGTCTCATGGGTGCCTGGGCGGAGAGAAGGGATGAAGGCTCCAACGATCCTCGTTTCCTGAGTGGAGGCAGCAGGAACTGGTGCCCGAGCTTCCCCTGGTTTGTATATGAGGTGGTGTGGGATGCATGCCAGGTTACAAAAAATCATGATTTTCAAGATTCGGAGGTAATTGCCTCTGGTTTGTATCCAGAGAGCATTTCTTTAGTTTCATAAAATACATATTGTAGGAGGTGCGAGAGAAATTATGGGTTGGTCTGTTACAGAGGAAGAGGACCATGTTTGGGTGATGCTCGTTGTATATCTAACCTGAAAGGGCAAATCGAAACATGTATGTACGGCTGGGTTGCGGTCAGAAAATAAATGCTTGGCTGGGTGGAGGTAATGAGGATGAGACAAATGGTCCCAATTTATGCACGAAGGAAAGTGGCCAGTTACGCTCCATTCTATTTGCCTTTAATGTTATGCAGATCTGAAGGTTATTCTGTGTGAAGACAGTCTGAAAAAAACCCTGAAAATGTGATTATCTTCTATTTAAAAAAATCCCATTGTCTGATGTATCCTGAAGATGGAGAGGAGACGAGAAAGGAGAATTACTAGCTGCTTGTTCAAATTTGTTTGCACTGGTTTTATACTATATCAATCCTATTCTTCAAGGATTCTACAGTTTATGCACAGGGGCCAGGAAGGATTTATTTCTGACCTTTTTAGCATGATTTAGCTTCTGGTTTTGAGATTTTTTTCTTTTTTTTTTTTTTTTTTTTTTTTTTTTATTTTTTTTTTATTTCCTCTGAAACAGTGGAAATTGGCCACAGCGAGAAACAGGATGTTGAGCAAAGCACTTATGCTCCTAGTGGTATTAAAATCTCTTGGATGCCTGGTAGATAGATCACTCCTCCATGCTTTGGGTTAAACAAACTGTCTGATTTAGGGTGCAGAAATTACTTCTCTCAGGTCAGAAGGGTGAGGACTTCGGAGCGTGCAGAGGATCACTGTGGATTTCCCCCAGCAAATTCCCTCCTATTGCAGGAAACTTGACATTAGTGATGCTCTTGCACGTTACAATGGTGGGTTTGTGTGTTATAAGGTGCTAGGAGGCTTCTGTGATAGCAATGAATGGGGGCCGTGGGGAGTGGGTGCCGTGGGGAAACTCCCTGCACTAAATGCCTCTTGTTTTCCTGAAAAGTCAAGGAACTGGTGTGGGCTTTGAGTGTGGTTCCTTGGAGCCCTGCGCTCCCAAAGCCTTTCTTCCTAAGTGCCCCTGTTGTCTTTACTCTAGCGTGATAAAGAAGGGTTTCCTGACTGTCCCTTTCCTGATTTTTTCCCTAAATCCTGGAGCTGATGGTGCCTCCGGCCCCACCGGTGTTCTGCCTAGCTCACCGTCCTGCACCGAGCTCCATCTCCCCCAGCAAACCTCAGCGATGTTACACAGCAGACCAGTGTGAAACCTGAATTTGAGCTGTTCAGGTCCATAGGGTGATTTAACTACTGCTGACTTGAGGGTATTGTACCTGGCATTGGCGCAGAGATAACTCATCAGCCAAAGTATTAACCTGGCTGCAGCCACAGCCTTTGCCACTTGACTTGTGATAAAGAAACTTATCAGCTGATTACAGCTGGGCTTGCAGCCTTTCAAAGAACTTGCAGGGTTTCCCCCCCCCCCTCTTGAGAAAAAGTAGTAAAAAAAAAAAAAGGACAGTTCAGGCTAGAGTTGAATTAAAACCCACAGATCTCCCGATTTAATCTGTGTCACAGGATCTCTTGTTCCCTGTGCAGCAACAGACCCTTTGGGGACCGGCTGAGGCTCGTACCACGGCACGGCTTGGCTCCGGCGAGGTTTTGACAGGCTCCAAGGATTAGCCAGCAAAGTTTGCCTTGGGGAGCTATTGCCACAGAGCGGAGGGCAGCAGCTCCTTCTGCTCCTCGTCTTTGTGCAAGGAAAACAGCGCTGGCTGATTGCAGCCCCTGTGCCACGTTACGGCTCACAAGGGAACGGCTTCACAGCTGGAAGGAGCTGTCATCCGATGACCTGTAAAACGAAACCCCTTGCAACGCAAGGCACTGCATTTCTGGAAGGAGTTCTGCGCGTGATTATGGTCACAGTGGCTTTGGTCGCCCAGAGGAAGGGCCTGGCTGCCAGAAAGGAGAGTCCAATGCTAACGGCTGCGCTGTGTGCTCCCGGAGCCGGGATGTAGCAGGTAGCGAGATAGAGGATTACAAATCTGCCAAAACATTTGGGTGTTCAAAAGCCATTAAAACTTATTAAAGTGAATGGAGATTTCACAGTTGTCTCTGCTAAATGACTGACAAGACGCAAGCTTTAATTTGGGTGGTCTTTTCCTCCCGTATCTCATCTCGCCCTGTCACTCTGCTTCACCCCGTTGAGCTGCAACAGAAACCTGGGTCTTTGCAGATCGTTTCTCTAACGCAGAGCGTGGGGGTTGGTTTGATTTTTTTTATTTTTTTTTATTTTTAATTTATCTTACTGATACCAGTCTTGGAACAGGGACAATCCCATCTACCAGGAACCTCAGCTCAAAATCACAGCCTGTTTCCCAAGCAGTTTTTTCCACCCTGGGAACTAAGGCTAATCACAACCTTTGGAACCCACCCGCTTCTCACCGTGGTCCTGCCCCGTCATCTCTGCTCAGCTGCGGGGGACCCCGCACAGGCGGCGGGACTGGCCCTTTCCTTCTGCTAAGACCAATATTGCCACCTGAGAGCCCAACAATCTAATAGTACTTAAAGAAAACATGACCAAAGGTATTTTAATGTCATTCCACAGAACGAACTATGCTTAAATACTGCGTTATATTTCAGTTGCTGCCTCTTTAGCAGGACAGAAGGACTTTCAATGCTTAAAGGGCACTAATAAGAGAGATGGGGACAGACATTTTAGTAGAGTTTTTAGTGACGGGACAAGAGGTAATGGTTTTAAACTAAAAGAAGGTAGATTCAGACTAGATGTAAGGAAGAAATTTTTTACCATGAGAGTGGTGAAACACTGGCACAGGTTTCCCAGAGAGCTGGCAGATGCCTCAGCCCTGGAAACATTCCAGGTCAGGTTGGATGGGGCTCTGAGCAACCTGATTTAGTGAAAATGTCCCTGCTCATTGCAGGGGGGGTTGGCCTAGATGGCCTTTAAAGGTCCTTTCCAAGCCAAACTATTCTGTGATTCTATGATTTTGGAAGGGGCCAACAATGGGTAACAAAAGGAACCGAAGATGTGAAAAAGCTTAAAATGAGATTGTGTACTTTAGAGAGGAGAAAAGTAAAAAGTGTTTTGAAGTGTGTGCACAAAGCATGGAAAGAAAAGACTTCTTCCATGGTCTTGCAGACTTCCTACATGCAATGGGGATCTGCACGCAAGTAAGGAGCTCCTGTGCCAGAGACCAAAATGCAGCCCGTCGGGCAGCTTCCCCCACAGCCCAGCACATGCTTAAACTCCTGAACCGCGAACGATTTTCATGGCGTGGTGTAATCTATCCACCCCAGCCTTGCTAGGATGACAAGGAGAGACAGAATAATTTTCTCCAGTTGAAGAAAATGGCAAAATGCTGCTTACAGTAACACATTAGTGCTTAAATCCCTTCATTCCTACAGAATGAAATGGATATTGATAATTATTAATGGACAATAAACTTGCAGACTGGAAAGGCAAAATTCATCTGACCATGGACAGACTAGCATTTACAAATGTGTCAGCCCGGTGGAAAACTTCTGCTGAAATCGTATTACTTACTGGTATTTTTTTGAGTAAATGTTCTTGAATATTGTTTTAAGGAATTTTGTTTTAGGGAAAAGCTGGACCTGCTTATGTCAGGGAGTTAAATTGCTCTGGGTACCAAAGGGTCAACAAAAGTTGGGTTTGGTTGCTCCTTCTTTATGGCACTTGAACTATACTGACTGAAACAATGTTATAAGATGACTTGGGAATTGACTGAAATAGCAATTTTCATGTAAAAATGGTGACTTTTTTCCAACTTTCCATATTTCATGGTAATAAATAAAACTTTTGGTTTGGGATTTTTTATTTTATGTATCAGTAGGTTTTCCTGTAATGTTTCTAAACACATCCATTTATAAGTTTCTGTACCATTTAATTAGTTCTTCCGACTTTCACCTTTTTTTTTTTTAATTATTTTGGGATTAAAATAAAAGCACTTTGAAATATCAGAATTTCCAGTAAATTGAAATTCGATTTTTGAATCACTTCAGCTGATAACTGCACATGTAACAAGCCTACAATGGGGCACAATTATCATATTCTTCTCATGGGCTTGTCCCTTTAGGTTTGTGTGGAGTCTGGTCTGGAGTTTGGTCCTGAGGAGCTAATTCCCATGCAGCGCAATCCACTCAGCCCAGTTATTCCAGTAACGGGTGGAAGAGTGCTCACAGTGGTGACAGATAGCTGGTCTTTGGGTAGGATTGTTTAGGGATTGTTCAAGCAAATTAGAGGCCATCAGCAAATGCCTTGGTCAATGTTTTCATGATTGCATGACTTTGTTCCAAGGTTTCCCATCACAACCACTGCAGCTATTTCAAGGTCAGGTAATTGCTTGAGTTCTATTTAATTGCTGAACTGCTTTCTTTGTGGCTGACACATTTCAGGCCACCACCGTGCACCAGGGAGGTGCCCTCACCAGCTGTTAGACAGGGAATTGAGAAGGACATTTACCATGGCCCAGGCTTGCTGCCTTCCCAAAAAGGAAAAAGAGCTTTTTGGATGGATGCCAGTGAGGTACTCTCCTGCAGTCCTCCACTCAAGGATGGCTGATGACCAAGCTTGACCTGTTCTGCACTTAGCTGACAGATAGTTATATGGACAGCAAAAAAGGCAGATGGCTGAGAAGGGAAAACCTTTTACAGCATGGGATTAGTGTCCTCTAGCCAGCTGGCTATTTGTGCATACTTTATTCAGACAACTTTGAAACATAGGATAATTTATGTGTTCAATGGACCAGAACTGACTCTGGGAGCCTTAAGGGTTTTCCATCATCCTAAGAACGAAATAGCTGATGCAGACATTAGAACTCTTTGTCCAGAAACCTCTGCTGCCTTTTCACACTACATCTGAAAATCTTGGATAAATTTCACACCACTCGGGTCCTACCTTCCTCCCCGCTCCTGACACATCCACCAAAGCCCTCTGCACAATTCTCCTTATCTGGACTTGGACCAGTTAAACAATCTTGCTGTGTTTTTCCTGGGAGACCTGTTCTAGTGTTTCTCTTGCTTACTTCCAAAAGGCAAACCAGGTCTGAATTTTCCTAAGAAAACCTACTCTTGTGAGATACCCAGCTGACTTCTCTAGAATCTGGATGACTGAAAGGAGAGCTGGAGATGTGGACAGACACTTGGGTGCTTCTGCAAATCAATCTCCACCCAAACGGTGAGCCAACCTGGTGAAGGTTGTCACTTCTGTAATTTAGTTTTTTTTTAAAAAAGTGATTTTCTTGCATTGCAGCAGTACCTCAGAGGAACCCCCCAAGCCCCAGGGAACTCTTACACTAAGCATTTAAAATTCAACTCTAACATAAGGCTAGACGTGAAGAGCTCAGCCCATGTAGGAGCCAGAGCAACCTCCTGGGGTGTGTGTTACAAGAACCTTCCATCGTTGCCAATCCACAGAGGTCACGAGTTGTCACAGCCAGCAGCTGCAGAGCCTGTGCTCTTTGGTTCAAGCTGTTACAGCTTTTAACTGAGGAGTGGATTTACCAGGGATGAGAAAAATGAGCTTTAGCTCTCCCATTAACTATATCCTCTTGCGCCCTTGGCAGCTTGCACAGTCAGCTGCTGCCCACCGGCTCCACTGGTGAGAAGCCACAGTGCCAGGGCTATGATTTTTCTGTAATTCTGTAGCACTTACAAGCCCCACGACAGTAGATCCTGCATCAGAAGGGGCTGTCTACATGCTGAGATCGCACTAAGAGCAGTAACTTTCTGCAGGGAAGAGCTCTTCCCACCAACCTCAGCATCACACCGTCCTGGCAGTGAAGCAGGCTCCCCATGGGCAGAGTTCAGCTCGTGAAGCTGGTACCTGCATCCTGCTGATCCCATCCTGCCCTCTAAGGATCAGATATGTCAGGTCCTTTAGCTCCTTGCATTCCTCCTGACTCTGCTTGCAAAGGAGCTACGTGACGATGAGAAGGTGTCTGCAGGGAAAAGCTGGGTCCTGCTGGGCACCTCCCTCCCGCCAGGCAGGGTGCTGGTTGTTTTGGCCCTGGATAGTGCCTAAATCACAGCCTTAGTTCTTCTTCATACCCTAGAGCTTTTGAAAATGGAGAAGAAATAGCACATGTCAAAGGTGGGTGCATAGTCCCGGCTGCAGAGGTCTGAGCCTCAGCCGAGGCTGCGGGAAGACCCTTTTTACATGAATCAGCAGTAGCTTTTAATGCAAGCACTGGGACCAGTCCAGTTCCCATCACTGTCGATGGCAAAGGTTTGTTGGCTTCGGTAGGGTACAATTACGCACACTTTGATGCACACGACTGTTTTTGATACCATGTGTTTTGAATTTCAGCTTTTGCATTCAAGCCTCTTCTCTCTGCTTCAACCTCCACCCCATGAATGTTCAAGAGAGATAAAACAAAAATAGCACGAACAGTGTAAGCCAGTCCCTAAACAAATTCTGTTTGTCCCTAATATCTTCTTCTCCTTCTGTGTCTTCCTTGTATGGCTATAACCTGACCAGCCCCCAAATAACTGGCCTGGAAAGAGCATTTTCCAAGCGGATGGGTTATCTGCACCTGATCCGTCCACCTGCAGTCTGCTCTGCGATGGCCACTTTTGGTGATGGATGAATCCTGTCTCCCCAGCTGGCAGCGCTGTGCTGACTTTCCGTGTCCTGGCTGCGGCTCAGCACTTCCATTTGCCTCCAGTTCAGTTTCCCTGCAGCGTCAGAGTGGATGCAGCTGCGGGGATGCCCCCACTTTGGAGATTTACCTCCTTGCTTTGTAAAACCAGATGGTCTCCAGTCTTCAGTTTATCCCCTGACTCCCTGACCCTGCCAGCCTCCTCTGCTACAGCCTTCCTGCGTGCTCCTTGAGTCCCTTCCAGCCCCTGAAGTTTTTCAGACTGCTCCTCTCCTTGGCTCTTTCTTGTGCCCTCTGAGCCTTCCTTGGCTTTTCCCTTGCAGTGGTTCCCACCACACTTCCCGCTGCCCTGCTCCTCTGCTCGCGCTCGGGGCAGATGCATCTCCAGCCCTTCTGACGTCAGGATGAAGCGGAGGTAGCTCCCTCCAGCTGGCAGCTCAAGTGTTAATCCAGCCCAGAAAAAGGGGATGATTTTATTTTTTTTTTGAGAATCTTTTTTTCTTGTTTTGGGTTGGTTTTTTTTTTTTTTTGAGCTGTTAACTGACATCTGAATGGGAGATATGAATATAGAAATTATTCTTTGCTGAAAGCTGCAGAAAAGCCACAACCCTCAGATCAAACAACTTTTTGTGCCACAGCAAAATTAAATCCTTGTGATTTCCATATTCTTCAGTCAACAGGCTGGCGCCCAAGTCGTTGCCATAGCTACTTAAGTACAGGCTGTCAGGAGCAGGGGAGGGAGCGGGAGACACGCTGTCCGAGGGTTAAGTAGCTGTTTAATTATTCAACCCAATATCTGGCAAGCACTCCAGATTGACAAAGGGGGGTCTCCTGTGATCTCCGGCTGGATAGATCACTTTAACCCGTTCTCCTCCCTCCCCGTGCGCTGCCGGCCGCGTTTCCTAATGAAAGGAAAAGTGGATTTACTTTGCTTTGCTTTCCCCTCGCTGCCAGTCACTTACTGTCCTCTGTCAAACGTGCTGGAGACTCCGTGTGAGTCAATGAGTGTGCTGGCTCAGCAATTTATGAAATGGGATAGCACATCCCTTTTGACACCTGTACCCGTCCCCGGGCCGTGCCTCAGTTTCCCCAGTTCCCAGAGCTGCGGGGTGGGGGGGTGCTGCGTGGCAGGAGCCTGTTGCCGCAGAGACCTCCACACCAGAGTGTGTTGGCTTTTCCCAGGCTGCCCCGTCTGGAACCTGCTGTGGTGTGGACATGGCCTTGGGGCATTAATCCTAAAGCGCTTGGGGAGCTCGGCAGGAGGGCTGCTGGAGAAGCGCAAAGTCCAGCTGCAAAGTACAATTGCACAACGCTGACTGAGCAGGAGAGGATGATGTTAGCTGCCCCGAGAACCTCCCCGTTGATGGTTTTTCTCAGCTTCGCATGTACGGCATATTGGGAACATAGGCTGCTTTTTTTCTAATGGTGCAAAACAATGAAAATACTTGGAAAAAACCCAACTATGCTGGTCAAGACTCCCTCGTTAAGGAGAGCTGTGTTTTCAGATGCCTTCCTCTCTTTTCAGCTCTCCCTTACTATTTAACTCTAGAGAAACCCGGGCTTTCTCTCATACAGACTCAAGGGCTTTTTCTTTCTGGAAATCATATTAAAAACATTGCCTGGCCAAGCTCCTTTGCCAAGCTGATTATTGTGTTGTCCTGTGATCTGAAAACATTGGGGGTAAGGTAAGGTAACAGTGCAAAATCCACCACTTAGTCATTGTTGGACATGAAAAACCGCTTTGGTTATCAAAGAAATATGTTGAAAGTGGACGCTGATAGCCCCTGGGGGTCCAGCTACCTGGCTGGTGCCAACGAAAAGAGACAGATTAATGAGGTCTACGGCCAGTTGCTTCTGCACTCTTTTCTTAACCTTTATTTTTCAGAGGACTTCCAGACAGATAAAGGACAGCGCCTGGTTAATCATTTATCCATCTGCATATCCAGCCTCTCTTCTCGTATTCTTCTCTGGCCTCAGAGGAAAAATTAACATATTTATTTTCTGGTTTCTCCCCCACAATCCTACGGAAGCAATTTTGGTCGCAATAGGAAGTCATGTCCCATCCAATTCAGTTTAAAAAAAAAAAAAAAAAAGGGAAAAAGGAAGCACGCTAGAGTGATTGGAAAGGTCTGCCGGGAAGAGGGTGCTCCAGCCGGCCCTGGCCTGCCTTGAAATGTTTTCTGCTCCAGTGTATTTTTAGCTACTGTCACAGAGTGATTTCCTTGCTGATCTGCTCGAGGTTCATGTTGCATTGCTGAAAAGCTCACTTGCTCCAGTGCAGACCTCCAAGCTAGAGAGCTTCTGACCGCAGATTTTCATCTGGATGGTTTTCTATTGTCATGGGCTGAATAGCGAAGCCTTTTCTCAGCCCTTTTGCAGACCCAAGTCCCATTGGATCGGTGGCCTGACTCATCTCTAAGCACTTTCTCCAAAGCCCCTTGCTCTGTCAGACGCTCACCCCCACCCCTGCTTTGCCACGGGATGCTCCGGTGTCCCAGCGATGGGCTGTCTCCAGATTTCTCTGCAGCCTCCAACTGTCACCCTTTGGCCACTTCTGTCACAGCCGGGCGTTGTGCAGGACCCGCGTGGGGAGGACAGAGATGCGCAGTCAGCCCTTTGGACAAGAGCAGCTGCTCAGACCACAGCGGAGTATCCGCATCTCTCCTGCCCGTGCCTCAGTTCCCCCATCTTCACACTGCGGTGGCTTTTTGTTTCCTTTCTTTTGTTTGTTTTTGAAACTGTGTTTTGTAAATACTATCAGTCACAAAGCTGTGTGGCATTGCAACATTCCCTGTATAATATATCCTTCCTCTCTGTGTTTTCCTGAAAACCCATGTCCCAGAATGATCATGAAACGTTCCAAGAAGAAATGCCAAGAATTTCCTAGTAAATGTCTTGGCTCTTAACGTCTTGGGTTTTTGTTTTTCTATAAGTAATGAAAATGAAGCATCATTTAAAGTCTTTATAGAGTCTACTAAGCTGGGTTGGATTTCACTGCCTTCTGGTTTCTTGGGCAGGCTGACCGAGCTCTCTCTAGTTTCAGTCCACAAGCCACTGTGGCCATCTCTGTTGGGAAGAGAAAGATATTCGATATTCATGCAGTAAAATCTCATTCACCTGATGGTCTCGGTGGACATCAGAAATACAGCATCCAGGCGAAGGGGCAGCAGACCGATCTCCTGGGCCATTCTGGGATAGTTGTGCAGTAACAGGGCACTTTGTTGACTAGAGCGTGGTTAAATGGCAGGGGTGGTACAGCTGGGCGCAGATGACATGAATGCATCATCTCCATGGGTCTCCTCATACCCAATTGTGCACTCTATCGCTTGTGGTTTTGTCAGTGGCTTCGCTTTGGTTGAAACCCAGAAAGTTAGTGACAGATAAGTATTTTTCAGGGTGATTTATTGGGCTTCAGCTGAGCTATGGCAGCTCTGCATTTATCTGCTTCATTTGGCCTCGTTTAAGGTTTAAATAAAACTACATTTTAATTCTGGATATTGGCGGCAGGAAGGGTGATGGGGTTGTGGCGAATGTTCACAGCTGGCAGGTCCATATTCTTCCCGTACGTCAGCAAAGGCTGAGCTACAGCGCTGGCACTGGATGGTCACTTGATCCTGTGTTTTCCATTGCCAAAAATCACTCTGACTTTTGGGTGCTTTGATTTACTGCAGCCTATATGCAGAGCCACGAAAAGCCTCAGTTACAGAGGTCGGGCAGAACTGCAAACTGTCAGGAATAGGGTCCATTATAGTGTTTTCTTGAGCACTGAATTTTCTGATAGCGTTGGTCCCTGCACTTGCACCGATCCCAGCCCCAACGCCCACACAGTTTTCTACACCAGAAGCCTGACCAGCACTTTGGCAGCATTTAAAGCCTTCCCAAGGTGAATGGGAGATTCCTGGTGGTGTGACAACAGCCTGGAAGGTAATGAACACCACAGCGGCTTCTGCTGCTGCCCCCAGTCAGCCGGTGGGACCCCTGAGAAGAACAAGATCTCACCTCTGCATCACTGTCATTTTGTCACTTGTCAGCTCCCTGCCTGGACGGGCAGGTTTTTTCCTATGGCACACCAGGCTGTGAAGGCGCGTCAGCCAACCACGCTCAAAATTTTGGGGTTGGAAAAAACAGCACCACTTAAATCAAGGAGGGGGGCAAAAAGCCCTTGTGATTTCACAGGGGAAGCCAGTCTACCAGGCCTGTAAGCACGACAGCGGGCGGCTGTGTTGAGATTAATTTGCTTAATTGTTGCATGCTGTTAGCAACAGTTACCATGTTTACCGGTTGAGTCAGTAATGCTTGTTAAAACTCTAATTCAAAGGGACCTCAAGTAATAAAAAACAGCCTTGGAATGGTCTTTCACATTAGCTACTGTTGCTTTGCTACACCAAACACAACATTGCCTCCTCCACCGAGCCTTCTCCTGTTTGGGGCAACATCAATCCCTTACGGACAACACCTGTAGAATTTCATATTTTAGAAGATGTGACTTCTTCCCCTCCCAAACTGTTATTTCTGGATATAGTGGGCAGAGGCAATGGGAAGTTGTACCCCCTCCCATTGGCATGGCGATGCAGTCCTGGGGCTGGCGTCTCCCACCCTGTGCCCCAGGCACCGCTGGTTATCTCTGCAGAGGTCTGCACAATCAGTGGGGGGATTTCTCTGGCTCCAGAGGAATGTAGGTGGTGCCTTGATATCTTCTCAGTTCTATCTTGCTGTCCAGAAGGATCTCACGCTCATTTGATGGACATGTGTGGGGAGAGCCCTTTCTTGCATACATGTTCGAAATGNCTTCCTATGGATGGGGTCAATGAAGAGAGACCAATACTGCTGGTCTGCCGCGACACACCAGCAAGGGAGGCTGATGGCAGCAGAGGACAGGGATGTGGGTGCTCCTTCTGTTCTAAGTCTGATTTGCTGAGCTCTTCCCCCTTTGCCGTCTTGGTATGTGGGTGGGAAAGAGATAGAAGTCATTAAGCAAGGAACAGGTAACTAATCCAGTTTGAGTCTAATCACCTGATAGCCAGCAGCTGTAAAATTAAAGAGAGGCATGGATGTACCCGTGTATAATGTGACCTCACTGGGCTCCAGTACATAGGGTTTGTGATCCCAGTATTTCTGCACAAATACCTATTTCTAACTTTTTGGCAAATGTCCCCTTAATTGCCCATTATCACTGCATCTGTATTACTGGCGTGCCATCTTGCTCTTTCCTTGCCATCACCTTGCTCTGTCTCACAGAGTTAAGTCAGAGTTAACAGAGAAACTTGGTCTGATCTGGTGCGGGAAGATGCACGGGCTGTTGCAACACTGTCTGTGAATCCAGGGCAGGCACAGGCATAGCTGTCAAGATGTTATTCAGACCATTGTGTCTATAGGGCTGTGTGGCTCTGACTCCCTAAGTAGCTATGGGAGACAGTTTAGGGGCTGCAGTCACCCTCCTCCTTTCTACACATGCTAGTTTAGTTGTCACACCTACATCTTTAACTTCCTTTAACCGCAGAGGAAGTCAGAGTCTTTCACCGTGGCAGCTGCTTAAATCCATTATTCACAACAGAATAACCTTTTTTTTTTTTGTAGCATAGAGGTAGGTATCCATCAAACAGGAATGAGAATGGTAGGGAGGGTAAAGCAGGAGAGGAGGAGAACTTAAAACACGGAGATATGCTTAGAAAATTCCCTGGTGGTGAGTAACGGCTCAGAGCAAAGGCAACATCCCTGGAAGCCGCAGCATCCCGCCGATGCAGCACAGGGTAG
>VZSZ01005394.1:282626-301601 GCA_013398815.1 Ibidorhyncha struthersii | reverse complement strand
GGGTAGTGCTCAGGTGTGCACAATTTTTATCTGAATGACACTTGTTTCTGTGGGTCCAGCCAGGATCTGAGGGCCGGTTCTCAGCTGGGAAAACCACTTCTTGTATTGGGTTGTCAGGGAGTCAGGAACTACATTAATTACCCCCACCCCCCCCCAGCCCTCATAAAATGAGAGGGATGCCGCCAAAGGAAAAGGACTGAGCTTTACAGTCGCGAGAAGAGTGGAGGAGGAATCAAAGCTTGTGACGCAATTTTGTGTGAATAAGGTCAGAACATTTTGTTTTGGCTGCATGAGTGGGACTTTCACAATGTGACACAATGTTGAAATATTTTGACTACTTTTTTGGTAAAGGAGGTAAATCCCAGAATCCAACTGCTCTGTGATTCCCAGCTGAGACAGGGTCTGAGTGAAACGGTACAGTCCCATGAGGTGTGGGTGCAGTGAAACCAACATTCTCAGTTCAGCCTGGTTGATCCTGAATCCACTCTGCTCTCGCAGAAGATTGGGTGCCCTGCCCTCAAAGGCCACTCCATCGTCCTTTTATTAGAAATGACTGAGGTATACATTGATGTGTGGCCTCCTAATGCATCTAAAAGTCCTGCTCTGCCTTCAGCAAGGAATAAACCCCCACGGCCCCTCTGAAGGAGGTGAAGATGTACGTGAAATGCAGGACAGACAAACCCCAAACACAGAGCTGCTCAGTGCTGAGGGGAAGAGCTTCGCTCACCTTTGTACCATGGCAGGGGACTAATGGAAGAAGTGAATCCACTTCTTTACTCAGCAGTATGACTTAATTTCAGGAGGGAAAAATGAGCTCATGAGGATTGCCGCTTTCCCTGTCACCTTTCCTCTCACTCCTCATGGACGCGGGAACGGGCAGGGGAGGGTTAGACTCATGCTGAAAGCATTGGCCGGTTGTGCCGGGGAGGAGAGGCAAGAAATCTGCGACAGACCTTGTCCAGCAGCCGTCAGCTTTCTCCTTGGAGGGAGGGTGAGCAAAGAAGGACCCTCACACCCGGCCCCACAGCTCCTTCCCACTGTGCCCGGCTTGGCCCGGCTCCATCCTACTCTTCATCTGGAGGGAGAGGAGTGACAGTCTGACACCTCGTTATTACTCATCGCAGTGGCTATTTCTCACGTAGTGATTCAAGATTGCCCTTTCCACTAAGTGCTCTGTTAAATGTGATCTAATTCCCGCAGTGCCTCTTGCAGCCCAAGTTTGAAGTGGTGGCATGACAAGGGAGGTTGAGACTTCACATGAGGAGGTTCGGGTCAGAGCCTCAGCCAGTGCAAGTCCTCCGGGCTGCGTGGATTTCAGCATCCCATTTCAGGACCAAAGTTGGCAAGGGTCTTTTGAAGCGCAGATGTCTCGGAAAAGCAATGATACACAGAATTCTGTTTAAATGATAGTAATAAAAGGAAAACAACTTTAGGAAATACTTGTAAACCATCCCTAATCACAACCAGGAAATCAACTTTGCTAGTGAGGGTCTGGGTACGTGTCTAATCTGGGGCTTGGGGTAGGAACAGAAGAAACGTAGAAGGAATCAATTTTTGCCATGTTATGCTGAGCCTCACACTGACAGACACAAGCCAGCTGCCAGTTTCAATGCTTTAGGCATAACCTGAATGAACGGCTCTGCACTTTGGGGCCAAGATCCAGCCGCAGGACACCCACAGCTCCAGGGAGCTCCATCCTCCGGGAGACAAGAAGTGAATGCAAGGGGCATCAGTGGCACAGTCCATGTAGGCAGATGATGTCCTGGACATGATCGTGCTTGTGGATGTGGCCACTGGGAAATCTACTGGTTCCTCTCCCCTTGGTGGCATCTCATTTGGTGACAATGTCAAATTATGGCTTCTGGCTCTGGACCTCCCAGCTTCCAGCTCGCCAGCCTGACAGCATCCTCTGTGCTTCTGCAACTGCATCCTCTCACGCAGGAGCAACGCCAGTCAATGTAGGCAGTTTAACTCGTTGACTCTCTTGCCCTGTGAATTTTTCCTCCTTATAGGCCTTTCCAATCTTCAGAAAGAGCAGAAGCCAAGGAGAGCCCCAAGGTGGCCCCTTTGGCTAATCAAACCTCCAGAAAGTGCCTGGAGGACTGCGTTTCTGAGATACCGCTGTGACAGTTCAGAGAGAAGGCAGTAACATGGCAAAGTACCCAAAACATGAAACCTGAAGCATTCAAGCAGATACCACGATTCAAAAAAAACCGATCTGGTCAAAAAAGTCTTCAAAATACTGTGCAGTGTCAGAGCAACAGCAACAAGCTTGTTCTGAAACCAGGGATCTAGTTCAAATATATTCTATACGGCTATATGCACTCACGCATATATAAATGTTGAGATCAGCACCGGATGGTGTTTTTTATTTAGTTTCACGCTTTGTTAACTTCTCTAAATTACGTGGAACGCTCTTTTTTTTTTTTTTTTTTTAAATCACAAACTTNAAGAAAGAAAGAGTTGAGTCTGTGGAACAAGCTGGCACCACAACGAAGCAGTCTTCAACTACACAATGCATCCTTCTCGCATGAAACATCAGAGGCAAGTTGGAGGCTGGAGAGATGGAGGAGTTAAGGCACGTGGTTGTAGGCAGCAGAGGAAGACACTGACAAAGATAGAAAGAGGTCTTGAGTATTTCAAAAACCCTGAAGGAAATGTCAGAGATATTTTGATGATAATCATCCCTGCCTTCTGGTTTGGGTACTTGGAGGATTTATACTGCCTTGGAAAAACAAAAAAGCAAACTCTGCAGTGCCTTGTGTGTGTGTGTGTGTGTCTGTCTGTAGTTTACTAAATCTTACTAGACACAAACCAAGGCTTCAGACTCTGTCGGAGGCTCACCTTTAACAGGAAAACTAGCTAACCAGAACCTCGAATGGCTCAGGACATGCGGCTTGTTCTGCTTTTGTGTCTTTATCCAGCATTCAAGGTTGCTTTTTAATACGACAATTGAAGATGGTTTTTATTCAATTATTGCATTAGTGGGAGTCTGAAGCAGGCTCATGATCGCCAGGGTTATTGCTGTATGAGTTAATGTTCACACCCCTTTTGGGTGTCCCAGAGGAGCGCTGCAGGCTTACGGCCAAATTTTATTTTGACTTGGATCCCAGTGTGCAAGCCAACTGTTTCTGCATTTCATTTCTGTCATATCCTGTACATTAAAACACCATTAATTCAAACCTTTTGTTTCTAAGAACAACTGTGCTGTAAAACAGCAATAAAAAGCTGCCAAAGTTCTCTTAAAGCAGTGTAATATCATGTTCATTCACGTAAACCGGGACGTAAAAATTAAAAAAAAAACAATATATTTTTGTCCAAAACACGCTACAAATAATATTTCTTTCCTCCTCAGCTTTGCAATGGGATGTGGGGGGATGAGTCCAAGAGCAGGTTTCTCCCCACGACCGTGGGATTATACAGCACCTTCCCCCCCATTTTAACCATTAAATAAAGAACAATCTGTTAAACGATTTTCATGTGCTGTTGTGAAACGCATTAACCTCAGACTTGTGATGTAAGTTGCTCGGTACTACTCGCATTGGCTTTTGGCTGGTAATATGAGAGCCCACTTCAGCTTTATTCTTACCTAATTGCTGGGTGATTCAGCGAAGTCTCACAGCAGAGAGGAGGGCTGGACCGGCCCCGCTCCCGCCATATGCTCGCCGCATGGCGAGCGCCAAGGAGACACCTTCAGAGGCACGTTCCCTGGGCTGACCACAGCTACGCGCCAGGAATCAGAAATACAGTCATGAGTCCAACCGCTTCCCCATCCCCACGTGGATCCCGTTACTTTTATCTGACGCCGTGCTCGCTGCGGGTTTTAATTAGCTCATGGTGGAAAAGGCAGCAAAGAGTGTTTTCTGAAAACCCGCGAGCTGAGCAGGGCTTTGTACCAGCCTTACTCCAAGCATCCCCCTTTCCTAAAAACGCCCCAGGACCTGGGCTGACGCAGCACCTGCCACTCCTGCCGGGCACGGGGCCGGGACCGGAGCGAGGGCTGCCCGGACCTTGCGTTCCCGGGGGCTGGATGGGCATGGCCACATCCCTGTCGCAAACACAGCAGTTGAGAAAAGCAGTGCGTGAAGCCAACTGTGTCCCTTGTCACAGAGGTGACGTTGACGGCTTGGCACATGGCATTCATCCTTCTCTGGAAGAGCAGCCCCAGCCACCCTGCCCGGTGCTTCGCACCCTCCTCCCGACTTTCTCCTGCAGATGTTTTGGCTTTTAAATTTGTGGTCAAACTAAGCAGGGAGTTTCAAGCAGCATGATACACCTTCCTGCTCCACCCAAGTGGGATCTGCTTCCCTGGCTTCCCGAGGCTCTGGATGAGCTGAATTCATAACCGCTTTCCTCTCTTCACAGTGCTTTGGGGATTATGATGGTGATGACTACGGCCAAGTGTCAGGACACAGGCACCCTTAGGCACGCGGTGGGGCTCCTCACTCCCACATGCAGGGACTGAGTGCCGGCTTGGGCTCCTAAACCAGAGCAGCTGAGCACGGGAGCCCCCGTGCTGTCTCACGGGAGCCCCCCATCCCTTGAGTAATATCCCAGCACAGGTAGAAGAGTCCTGGAGCTTTTCAGGTGCAGTGACAGCTGCCATCAGCTTCGGTATATAGGGAAGTGTTCCTTGCACGTCCCTTATTTCTCCAGAGCTGGGGCCTTTTGGCAGTCTGAACTGATGTTTATGAAACAAGGAGAAATTAGCAAATGGAATGAGGAATTAGGAAGCAAAGTCCTGCAATGGTGCTGGGAGGGTGTCTCTGGTGCCAGACACCCAGGAGCCACAGATGCCACAGAAACAGCACCGAGACCCTTTCCAGGCTGGTTTTAGAGGTGCCTTCAAGTAAGTTTAGACCCTCTAACAAAAAAAGAAGACATCAAAACATCAAGACTGCATGACTCAGCTCGTGCCCCTGGATCAACCTGCCATTACCAAAGAGGAGCTGGAATGCCCTTGCAGACCTTGCTCCTTCATCACACACTCTCCGTCTTTTCTTTCGGGGCTGATCAGGGAATATTTTCAGTGGAACTTAAAACACTGTAAATCCAGGCCCCGCATTGCTCAAAGTCAGCTCAGAAAGAAAGAAAGGAAGGAAAAAAAAAAATAAATCCAATACCACCAGGAGAGAGGGAAAGATCTTTTCCCAGGCCACAAATTCTAAAGATACCAGACAAATTTATGAACTGGTGGTTAAACCAATGCTCATGGAGTCCAAGATACACCATGAAACAAGCTTAAATGTATACATGAGCTATGTTTTGGGTAGGATATTTTGCCCCCATTTGCTGTAGCATCGTCTCTAAAATTTCCCAAATCACATCCTGATCGTTCTCTCGCCGGTCCCTGGCTTAAAAGCCTTGTTTTGGCTCTTGCTGCAAGGAATAATATAACGAAGAAGGGGAGGGAAAAAGAATCTCTGTCAGCTGCTAAACATATAAACCTGCAGATTTATTTAGTAGTAATAATCCCTGAAGGAGAAACATATTCAATACTTCATCATCTGAGAAACTGCCCACATCTGTTCGGAGACAGCAACAGGCGGTTGGGAGCATATGCCAGCAGCAGCTCGGAGGCAACCTGTTGCTGCTGCCCTCCCTCCCGCAGCCCCCGTCCCGCTTCCGAACCCTCTCAACTCGCCTGTACCCTCTGAGATGCTTCTAGATATTTCCCTTCTTTGTGGAAATGCCCTCTGCTTCGATGCAAGCTCTCCTCAGCCGCTGAAGTCCTGGCCGGGAAATACCCCAGGACAGCCCGGAATGGCGAGGAGCTCTCGAAGAAACCCTTGGACTGCTGAGCATCCTCCTTGGGGACCTGCCGGCCAACGCTATGTGTTTCGGACTCATTGCAGGGTTGGTTGCAGCTCACTGGGCTGTTGGCCGTGTTTATTAAAAAAGTCATCCATCACCGCTTGCACTTGGCCAGCGATGTGGGAGTGTCGGGGAGGCAGGAGCACTTGGCTCCTCTAGATTGGGAGGAAGTGACCTTTTCTTGGGCATGAGCCACTTCTAAATTTCAAGCAGGGATGTGAACACAGCCAGATGATCGTCTGCTGCATGTGAAGAGGACGGGCTGCAGACAGGGCTGCTGGGAGCAGGATGGGGGCTAGTAGCCAGGGTGGTTTCTCCAGGGTCAGCGTTAATGAGAGCCCAGGAGAAATTAAGGAGGGACCAGAGAGTTGGGTGAGTGTGTGGCTCACAGATTGGGAAGTTCATCTCTTGTGTTCATCTCCAGGAACTACAGAAGGGGCCATGGGTCCAGAAGACAGCATCCTGGGACGCACTGCCCCGTGCATTGCCATCCTGGACTCTGCCCTTCCTGGCTCCCTGTGCCTCATCCATGAGCTGTAACGAACCATTTCTGGGGCTCAGGAGCTTTGACTCTGCTGCTTTGGAGGCCAAAGAGAAGCAAGTGCTGCTTGTTGGCTCCTGAGCAGCTGGAGCCAGAGCCATGGAAGCAGCTGGTTTGTACTTTGGTTTCCAAAACTTTGGTTGCCTCATGCCCTTTATGCTCCCGCGATGTTATCAACAACTAAGGCCATGTCCAAATGATACGTGTTATCCTGCAGAGCTGAGTTAGACTATTTCCAGTGCGTCATTCACGGTGATTTTGTTCCCTCTAAACTCTTAACTTCTTCATTAACACAAGCGCAGAAATAGTTTTAAATTGCTCACAGCCCAATTGCATTCAAGCTGAGTTCCTTTTGGCTTGCAAACTAGTTTTGTTTTCATTGGAAAAATGGATCCTGTTTATTTAATTTTCCTCACACAAAACAAAATATGTGGGTGGAGGAAATGGGACAGATTGGAAAATACTTTGACGGATAAAAAACAATCATTTCAACATTATAAGCTTTTATATCTGCAACAGAAGCCATAAGAAAGTCATTATTAAATAGTTACTGCAGATATCCGCAACTCCAAGCATAGGTGGAAATACTGATAAATTACTGATATTCTGTGCTAATTGCTAGAAGATGGAGACTATATATTGTACCAATTGGATTTTAATAGACGCCAGGAGTTATTAAACAGGGAAACTTCAGGCTGATTAAAGGAATGTGTTGATACACACTCTACAGCTGGTGGGAAAACATGTTTTACCCAACTGCAGAAAGCTTCACCAAAAAAAAACCCCAAATCCTGATATATTTCCTGAAAAATATACATTAGAAAAAAAGGAATTTTCATCTTCAAAATTAAAAAAAAAGTACTTTCTGTCCCATATAAAAGTTTTCAGCCAAAAAAAAAAATATCCAGGGAGTTTTTATTTTTATAAAAAACATCCTGAGTTTTTAATCAAAGTGAAAAATTAGAAAAGTTAGGTTTAGTCATAGTCATTATTTTCTTCTAAAAGTACCTTGTCTGGAAGAATGTCATTCTTCTCTTTTCATACAGACTCATGTAGTCATACATGTAGCAAGTTGGACAACAATACTTTCAGGAGAGTACTGCTGTATAAAACATTGCCTTTTTTAAGTAGAGACGATGCTGGCTCATGCTGCTGGTGCTGCAGAATTTGCAGGAGCATTTTGGGCCAGCATACAAGGGAGGACAGAGGAGAAATTTGGAGCTCAGGGTCCCCAGGGCGCTGCTGGTGGGAGAGGAGCCGTCACCTCCAAGTGTCATCATATCGTGTTCAAGCTGATGTCCCACCACGGAGCATGAAATGGTGGCCTTAGAGCTCATCCCTTGCTATGAGATGTGTTCAGTAGGCTACAGTTTACGGATTGTCCCTGCCTCCACCACGGCATCTGAGAGCATCTCCTGGCCAGCAGAGCCTTGCATGGAGTGGGATCTGCTATGTGATGCCAACGTCAATCCCCTAGTAAGGGCCTCACTGGGGAAGGCTTTGGGAGCTTCAGCTTGGGAAGAGATCCTGACTCCTCACCTCTGAGCTGGGATGAGTTCATTCTTCCTAACGACTTACCCACATCTCAGGTTCAGGGAATTCTTGTGTGAGTCATAGTCTGCTGAAGCGTTTTTTCTCTCTCCCCAGATACTAATATTTTGAACAAGTCTCACTCTTTATTATCATGGAGATATAAGGGAAATATCCCACAAGGACAGGGGTAGGTCTGAACCGCATGTCAGAAAGTTTGCTGTTAAGATTACATGTGATGTGTGATCAGACTGTTTGGATCTGTGGTCAGGCCCCAGAAGATGTGTGTGGTGACTGACCACATCCTCTCCGGAAGAGGAATGTTTGAGTTCATTGTGTTGGTGAAGTGCCGTGGTTTGATCGTGGGGCGGCTTCACTGGAGGTGGGAGAGGGGAAAGGGGCTACCGGGGCCGAGCTCCACCCCGCACACCCGGCCACAGAGAGCAGCTCATTTGTCCAGGACGCACCGGACTCGCCGTATGGCGGATGCATCATATTTCTGTCTGCGATTTCCTGCATGGAAAAATGAGAGCCAAGAGCAACTGCTCCCACATCCCCTGGGGTGGTCCTAGCTGGGGCCGAGGCTACAGATGTGCTCACACCTCTGCATCACTGTCCTCTCCCAGATGGCAGAGCACCACGTTTTGGAGGCTGCTGAGCCATGTATCCACTTTCTTTGGGCGCACATCATGAGCCGTTTCTGATTCACTTTTTTATCATTAGTTCATCAGATATTTCTCTGGTGGCTCCCCACTCAGCTGCCAGGACAGGTGTCAGTGGCTGCAGGGAGTACTCGCACCATCCAAGTCAGGTTGTGTCAGGAATGTGACGGAGGCTTCAGTCTCATCTCTCTCTCTGTTGGCTGGATGGGTCCTCTCATGCACCACATTGCATCAAACTAGACATCTAAATAGTCTGAAGACAGCAAAAGGCACTGCATCTCCTGGCAGAAATCCTATGGTGTGGTTCGTGGAAGATTCCTGGAAGACTTTGCAAACACTTGGTTGGGTGACCAGACACTGTTGTGGCAGTTCCTTGGAAAACTGCAAGTTCTGGCAGCCATGCTGAAGCCTTTACCTGTGGCAGATATGTAGTAATGGCTTTTTGTTCATTTTCTGCAGCCTTCTCCAGCCGCCTGACCTGAACACACATCGTGGATGGTGCAAGCTAGTTGCAATCACAACATGTGTCCTACCCCACAACACATGTCCTATCCCACCATCTGAGTAACCTGCTCCAAGATTTCACTGTACTTTGCAAACTAACTGTAGGTTGAGAGAGGGACACATCTAGCACATTTAGCGTTGTTTCTTCTGCAGAAACCGGCTTCTCCCTGCTTTATCCATCAGGTCTTTATGCTGCGTATTCTTGGGGCAGTATTGGCTTATGTTGCATAAGGTATGTTTGCACAGGGATTAGTGCACTGCTGCTGTTAATGATAGTGGTAATAACTGTGTGTGCTCCAGCAGCAGCAGCTGTTCAGCTGCAATGGTAAGGTAAGCAGAGTCAGGCAGATGCCAGAGTAGCGCAGCTGTCCGTATTTCTGTCCTCAGGTTCGCTGGGTTACAGCAAAACTGAGCGTTGCTGCATGCTACCAGAACCGTGCCACACCAACAGGCTCAGACCTAACTGTGAAGGTCCTACCATATACCCCCCACCTTGTCTAATTGTAACGCAATGTTTCAATTACGGCACACTGCATCATTTTGCATTCGGCCGTGTAAAATCCTCCCAAGTTTCAGTTTTCTATAAAGTTATGAGGTTGCTCGCATCTTGTTGCTGGCTTGCTCTTTTTCCCCACTGGTGTAGCAGAAGACACTTAAAACTTGAATCGAAACATCAGATATGTGTGGAAGGTTAACTCCCACAATCACACATTGCTGAGCGTAGAGGTGAGGGTGTCTGATCTGAACAATAAATTGTAAGTTTTAAAGAAAAAATTGTGATACCTTGACTGTATTTTAATATTGCCAATGTGCCTAACAGGCCACTTGGTAGAGCAAGGATGACTCTCCATGAAGACTTATCCAGTTTAAGACCTGAAATCTCACAGGATTTGAGGTTTTTATGTGAAGACTGTGATCTAATTTCTCTCCTTCTTTTCCCACTCTCTCTTCTTATGAAGTCACAGCTTATTTGCGTTCTGGCTAGAAAGCTGTTGTGCTGGGTGCTGCAGAAACCCACAGGGCAAAATGGGATTTTTGAATAAGAAAACTCTCTCTGCTCCTTTCACCCACACGGGATCGGGTGAGACCCTTTTCCTTTGCAGCACATCGGCCGGGGGTTGCCGGTTGCCCCTCTCTGCCTCATCCTTCTGCCTCTTGCTGGTAAATAAAAGTGCTCCTTTTCCCATTCCTCCTTTTCCTTTCCCCTGCTCAGGAGTTTTTACTTCGCCTCAGCCTTGCCGTTTGTTCTGTACAACCTGAAGTTGTTGCAGGGTTGCAAATTGTAAGGAAATAGTGAATGTCTAAAAATCTGAGCTGATGCTGGGGAGCCAGTTGGTGAGTTAAGGAGCCAGATCCCTTCCTGGCTGTGCCACTGACTTGCCAAAAGCAATCTGGGTGAAATCGCTTTGGTTTACCTCAAATCCCCACAGTTTTTGTCCTTTTGTTTGAAATTAAGAGCTCTCTGCCACAGAGCTCCCGCTGTCAGGTGAGCGGGGACACACACGTCTCAGACTCAGTAGGGCAAACACTGGGCTAGACTGGAAATCCCCAAGAAAGGCAACATGCAGGTCACTTTAACCTGTAATTCTCTACAATAAGCACCAGTGAAAATATTTTCTCCTGTTACCTGGCTTCTGCTCTGGAGGCGATGGCACATTTTAACTCTGGAGGTGATGGTGCACAGTTCTGTGCCACTTCACTCGGGAAGCACAACCCACAGCACCCTAATTTGCCATTTAAATATGATTTCAGCTCTTTGGAAACTCTGAAATAAAGAATAACCCCGCGCCTCGGTCTCCTGCGTTGTTACAGTACATGACCATGATCCTCCCAGCTGTGTCACAAGCATTGCAGGACAAAATCAATCCTGCACACAGAGCACTTTCCAATTCTCAGACAGCACAAAGGCATTGAAATGCAAAGTAAAACCAGCCCAGAAGTGATTTTGGTGGTTGAGTCCCCTCTGCAGAGAAACCTATTGAGGAATGGATGTAGCCAGGCACTGTTCAGCTCTCCAGGGGTTACAGGATTTCCAGGCTCTCCCCGGTTTGCCATCAGGGGAAGAAAAGCCGGGGCTGTAACCGTGGCCCAGCTTTCAAAGGGCGATTGTGCAGGGCTGAGGTCTGCTGTGCCGCAGGGTGGAAAGGGGTTGTCCATGGAACAGCCTCCCTATGGTTCCCTTGCGAGAGCCACGCGGCTCCGTTGACTTTTCACACCTAATTAAAGAGGAAAATTCACCAGGCTCACGGTTGACTTTCACGGGACCGTGGTACCAATCAGCAAACAGCGTTTCTGTGTTCAGGCTGTCGTTACTTTTGGGGCCCAGGGTCAGATGGAAAAAAACGCTTGACGAAACTGTCTGTCTCGAGAAATATCCTCCCTGAAGAATTTCATTGTCCAAGTTAACGGTCCAATAATATCCCCAAGTCTGGGCCCTTGGCTTGCCACTGGGTTGTTACAGTGCGTTACGATCCTCCTCGGATGGATGTGAAAGCACAACTCCTCGGATGCAGTTTGGCACCGCGCGTGTCGGTGTGCGGCGAGTGTGGTCACAGTGCCCGCTGTGCAGAGGGCAGTTGTGCTCATCCAGGGACAGTCCCCTTGGCCGGGCCTCGGACCATGCCAGATTTGGGGTTTATGGCTCTCTGCCTGCAGAAGGTTGTCTCCTGTGGACTTGTCTGCAGCGTGTTGTCAACTGCAACGTGCCCAGATCAGAGCAAATATTGGGGTGGGCATGAAGGGGTGGGCGCACACATGTGCTAGTGCGAGCTCGAGAGCTGGGCATGCCTGCTCATGTCTTGAAGAAGCAAATAAAGGGATGGTGTGCACAGCCCTCCCTGAGGACTAGGTGTCCAACTTCCCTCTCTAGACCATTGCAGGATCTCTGGATTATTCACAGTATAATTTTGAAAGGCTGAACTAAGTCATAAAGGCATCTGTGCAGATTTGGACTCATTCTACTTTCCCATTCAATTTGGCCTGTGACATGCACCAACTAAATGCTATAGAGGGTACCAAAAAACCAAAAATCACTTGTGTGAACATGCTCTAACTGCGCAGAATGGGCAGTTTTTAATTTGGCTACTTACTACTTACTGAAGTTGGAGAACTGCAAAATGCAAAAGAAAACACAGTTCTCACCCCAGGAAGCTTTGATTCTCGGTCAAAAGCCACAGTTTATGTCACAAAACCCTTGGGAATGATAGCTGACGCTCAGAGCAGAACAGATACCTTGGAAATCATGGTAGAAAGGGTTTGCATACAAAATCAGAGTTGAAGAAATCCATTTTTTAAATGGGAAGCAATTTTTTTTAAAGAGTTGGATCCAACAGGGGAGAGACAGATTCCTGGGGGAGAGGACGGAAACTACTTCTTTTTTTTTGTGGGATCACATTACTGGCGGAAAAAATGACCTGCAGAGACCGATTTCCTTCTTTCTGTCACTGACCATCTGCCAAAACCTGATTCTTTCTGGATATTAAGACAAGGGCTCAAAATACAAATGCTGCAACCCCACCTTTGAAAACTGAGCCTTCTGCACTGCCCCATCTCCTACAAGCTCCAGGTTTGTGCATCCTAAAATATTAACCTCGTCTGTGATGGAAGTGGCATCCTTTTTGAGGAGAACATTATCACATCTATCAGATAATCATTTTTCAAGGCAACGCACTCTGCACCTTCACACCTTCTCTATCACCTTGTAAAGCACCAAGACTCAAACCGCTCTATTCTCTTGACTACTCCAATAGCTTCTGCAGTCCAGGCAAATCTCAGCAGTGCTTCTTCTGTCTTGTCATATGATACTCGCAACATCATTTCACAGTGTCTCAAGCCATGCTAAAGGTCGTGAGATGCCTGGAGTTCTTGCTTTGCATTTAAATAGCTCTGGCTTGGAGCATGTTGGTAGTGTAGACACCAGGTCAGGTCTTGTCTGCCTTTCTCTGTTCTTTCTGCCCCTATCAGGATGGGATTTGCTCCTTCTGGGGGGGAGGTGGATGTCAGCTGAGGTTTCGTCTTGTCACAGTTTGATTAAAATGAACTTGGAGAAGAATTCTTCTCAGCAACCACCTGGAATGTGTGGAGGAGGCTGGATTTCAGGCTTGGTTTTTTACAAAGTCTTAGCTGGGTTTTGGTTTGGAAACCCCAAATTCAAATGAAAGATTGGTGACTGAGATAAAATAGATCTGAGATCCAAGTCAACCTGGTTTTGCTTTCGCAAACCCCAAACCATCTTGGTTTGCTCTTCATAGAAATGACGGAGGAAACTCCCCAAACTTTTATCTGACCCCTCCTCAAAATTCTTTTGATGCCCAAGATAAAATGGAACTGAGATTCACACAAAGACCTGGGGGAAGAAGGGGCCTTGAAATAAGAGGTTCTGGCCCTGTGAACCGCCCTGGATGGACGTGACCCAGCACAGCTTGGCAACCTAAATTCTTAAGTCATTGATCCTGAGAAAAGCAATAAATCACATTTGACAGCTTAAGAAAAAACAGTCTGACCTTGTGCCTGTTTTTGGTCCCACTGATGCAGCTGGAGACCCCAGTGAGCACAAAAATGGCAGGTCTGAGCCAGTAGCCAACAGGAAAATATGTGGGAAAAGTCCTTCATACACTACTGATATGGGGAATAGGAAACTGTTTCTCCAGGACAGTGATCACCCTTCCAGACCAATTATTAGCTTAAGTTATTAAAAAGGTTTAAGAGCAAACACAGAGAAACAGAGGCAATGGGTACAGAAGAGATGAAACCATGAATCAGGACAAAGACATTTCGTAAATAAAATGGTGGGTATGGCCCTTATAGCTTTGCATTGGGAAGAAAAGCATTTGTCTATGAAATGGGCTACAAACGCGTAAGATACAGATAACAGCGTAGACCGATACAGCCGCCGTGGTGAGTTCACACTGTGAAACCAGCTGAGCACCCAACCTATGAATGACATCTTTTCTAGCTGGTTATCTCCCAGGCTGCAGTAAAGCCAAACCCTCAGATACAAACTCTGTGCTTTCTGTAGGCAGGGAGAAGCTGGGAAAATAGGTTTAGCTGTCCCCTGTCAGAAACTCTACTGGTTCCACTAGGATGGGAGACGTAACATCTCCCAACAAGAAAAGTTTATTTCTTACTCCCACTACCTTGTGCATTTAACATCATCAGCCAGTCCAGATTTTGGAAGTTCTCAGAAGCTCTGGAAGCTGCACACAGTTTGGAAATGAACCTCGCCAGGCAAAAAGCTTGCAGCCCTCCAGGTCAAGCCCTTTTAAGAACTCTTTTATTGCAACTTTACCAAATCCATTAAAAAAAAAAAAGCTATCCTCCTGAAGATTACACCTTTGAAACGATAGCTACCTACAAAGTTTTAACACAGTAGTTCAAAGTGTTGGAAAGGACACTTCTACATTTTGCAGAGAACAGCAGGTTTTAATCTATTGTGATTTTTTTTTTCTCTTCAGCATGTTTTGAGTCTGTTACATGAGTGTTATCTGTCCGGTTTCCAGGTTTTTATAATCCACTGGGGCCTGTGTAAATCTCAGGATTTCCTCTGCAGACTCGGCTCATGTTCCACAGCTGTGCTTGAGCACATGTGTGAGGAAATTAGAAATGAAATCAGCTGATCCAGTGTGGATTAGGGCAAGGAGAGCGACCCAAGACTCGCAGGCTCGTTCTCCTGTCCACAGGGTCAATGCCACCCTCTGAAGCTCGTCCATGGTTAGTGCAGGGTCTCAACACAAGAGCCTTCTGCATCCCCCCCAGTCCTGTCCTACAGCGAACACCCAAGATCTTTTTCTCATCTCTTGCTTGTCTGGCTGCAGTAAATTTGCATTATCGCTTAGTCCGTTTAGTTGAGCACTACGTTGAATATGGGAGAAGTGCCACGAGGTGTCAGCTCAGAGTAGGCCAAGTGCGGTTAAGCGAGGACATGGCTGCAGCTGGGTGACAGTGGCAGCCCCTTTTCCTCCAGCTTTTCCTTAAACTCTTTTAGCTGGATTCACTTGGTTCACCTGCCCTCGGTGCGCTTGGTTTCTGCAAATATCCTACCGAATCGGCCTGCTGGCGCCAGCACCCACGGCACCAGCGGCAGCGAGTGGACCTTGCAGGATGCTCAGCAAGGGCAGGGTGATGCTCTAGCCCCAAAACCTGCCCATGGCTCTTGACAAAACGCTTGCCCAACGAGGATGGAGGAGGGTGCTACGTGGGCCCCGGTGCCGGCGGCGCGGGCAGAGGCAGGCAGGGCTGAGCGCTGCAGGCTTGGGGGCTTTTGTTTGATGCCCCCATGTGCTGTTTGAGGGGCGCGAGGCCATATCAAAGGCGAGCGGCAGCGTGGGCTCGGCACTTGGGGTGCCAGGCGGGGGTTAAGCGAGCCTCGAGGGCTCTGGCAGTTCGGGGCTGGCCCTCTGCCCGGCAGCAAATCCCACTTCAGAAAGATTCACCCCACACAGCAAACTTTTCGCCTGAGAGATGGGTTTGCTGTGAAATCCCCACGCCAGGTGATTTCTACCTGCTTGAAGTCTCGCTCCGAGTGCTTTGCTGTCGGAGAGGGTCACTCCCTCCCCTCTGCAGGAGCCCGGAGCACCCACAGGCATCTGCTGTGGGTTTTCTCAAGCCAAACCAGTTTTTCATTTTTTTTAAGGCTATCTGGTCCCCCTACAAGGTCTGTGGCATCACAAGGAGCAGAGCCCAGATCCCCAGTCGCTGGACCATTTTCTGCTCCCATTAGTTATGGTTTACTCCTGTCAAAACTCTCCAGGCTTCCCAAAGATGGGAACATAGGAAAAGGGAGCGGTAACAATGTTTAATATAAATCAAGCTAATTGCAGTGTTGAGCACAGTAGAAATGGCACTGTAAGAAAGTGTGGACAGATGTGGGTGAACCCTGTAGTGCGATCACCTGGGGCACGCCGGTAAATTTAATAAGCTGCTTACCTGAATGGTGGTTCTTTCCTTCACCAGCGCCTGGATGATTACAAACGTCCATTTATCTTAAGATTGTCTCATGTGGAATTGGCAGCCGGGGTTGCTTTAAAACGTCTCTGCAAAATTTAAATTCTTTAAAGATTTTCAAGGGGTAAGCGTTGCATACCACGGTCTGGCAACCGTCTGCTCTGTTCCTGGAACTGGAAACAAAAGGTAATGAGGCTTGGAGAGCAAGTTCCCCGCGATGCTGCATTAACGAGATGCATGAATGTGACACGCATGTGGCTGGAAAACCCCACTCCTTTTCCTTTTAAAGTAGTTGAAGGAGCAAAAGAACGGGAATCTAGCCCAGGTTTCCTGCACATTCAAGCAGCGTTTCTCCCTCTAGGCCACAGGCTTATGCGTAGGGAAGCAGAACAAAGGTAAAACACAACTGTTATGAACTGAGATGAACTTCCAGCCAAAGTCGGGAGAAGGGACTCCGATTCTCAGGAGCTGCACGGTGCAGCGGCCACAGGTCTGGACATCTCACAGGGTGGGTACCCAGCGAGCACAGGTTTTACGTGCACTCGTAGTTAATAAATACCTGCCCTAAGGGTGGGCTGTGATGCCAGGTTTGGAGAGGGCGGTAGATCTGGCGTTACGGTCCCGTGGCTGATTTCAGAAATACAGACGTGTCTCCTGGGTCTGGAAACTGGCTGGCAAAAGGTTAGTCATCTGCACTCTGTCACCTGGGATCGAAGGCAAAAGGCGCCTCAAAACAGGGAACATTTGGTTTCTTGCAGAGCAAACACAGCAATTTGATGCAAACCATGTAACCGCTTTGCAGATAGTAAAATTTTGGAGGAAACAGAGCTGGACTTAATCCTGTAACCAGTGTTCCTGCTAGTGCGGAGAAGGACACCCCAAGGGTATTTTCTATGATCTTGTTAAGAAACAACCCTGAGCACCAGAACTAGTAAAACTTGGTTTCCTATGCTGATTTCGTGCTCTTCTGAGGCTTTGATGTCTAAGAAGGTGCAAGCTCTGACTTAATTTTCCTCCCTGATGAAGCACCCGCAGAGGCGGTCACTAATTGGATATTCTGATGTCTGATGCGACAGGAGATTTTTCAAGGACGCTGCATTGCGATATTGCTCTGGGAAGTCAGACAGTAGCTCTGGAATAGGGAAAGCTCAACAGAAATGACCAAGAATTGGCTAAATGCCGCACTGCTTAGCATACGTATTTGACAACAACTGTCGTCAGGAAACTAGGGAGGTGGTCACACTACCTTGTGCGGAGCTTCACCTTCACCTGCTGCTCAAAGCCAGAGAGAAGGACTAGAAAACTGAATCCAGGGTCCTGGGGTGATTTTCTAGAGGTTCCCATCACCTGCAGAGCTCTGGGCACGGGATGTTAGTTCGACAGACCCATCTTTTCATGGGAAAAAAAGCCCTCTTGGAGCTTCAGAAGCCTCCAGCAACTTAGCCGAGCTGGAACTGGGAGCCGCAGGGAAGGTATGGAGAGATTTAGTAGTTCTCCTCCACCTGTTACCTCGCTGTTTGGCTCTTTGGCCCTAGTGTGTTTGTAGGATGTGGAGTCCTTTAGATTTTTTTTTTTTTTGGTGGTTCACATGTAGCTCTGATCTGCCACAGGCCCCAGACACCGGGCCAGGGTTCGGTGTGCATAACCCCCTAACGCAGTTATTCCCCAAACCTCTGTGTGCTGGGAGGCCCAGTCCATCCCCGCAACTGTTCTGTAGCCCCATCACCGTAGCAAACGCAGGGTGTCTCGTGTGCCGCATCCCGAAGACCCAGGTTCACTCTCTTTGGTGACTCAGTGGACGTAGTTTCTCGTAAACCACCCAGACTGCGTCCAGATGTCCTCCCTCAGATCCAGCTGTTTCGGGGGAGGTAGTTGTAACTACCAGCTGCTTGTCANCTTGTCACTGCTCCCCTGCCAGCAGAGCCGCTGGGGTCAGCGCTCCCTCATCCATCTCTGTCCGGAGGAGCCCCGTTAGCAGAGACCTGCTGCTCACTCCCTTTCTGAGCTCGACTGGTTTTCGTCTGAAGGAGGTCAGTCAGAAAGGAACGGACCAACCAACCTCTGCCTTGGAAAAACTCATTCCCTCCAGCCAAGCATCAGCTCTGCCTGCAAGACAGGACATCTGAAACACCATTGTGCTCTCTGAGCCCATCCTTTTGGCGCAAAAAATACCCCCCCGTGTTACTCATTATGGTGCATATTTCTTGCACATCATCCCCTCCCCTCCCTTTCTCCCCTCTTTCGCTCACGCACAAATGTATTTCCATCCTAGGGGAAGCCCGGGCCAGTGGATGGAGCCCCGATCCCGGGCTGTAAGCCAGCAGCTCCTTAGCACTAATCCCATCTCTGCCATCGACATGTTGTGTGGCCCTGGGCAAGGCATATATCACCCGTCTTGGTTTCGCCCCGGTTTGTAAAATGAGGATAATGATGCTGACTTTTACCTACCTCACCGAGCTGCCTTGAGGATTATTAGATAATGCTCGTGCAGTGCTTTGAAAACACTCAGGGTGTGAAAGTCCAATTATTATAAAATCAAAACATTTTCAGCCGTCCTCGTGAGTGGGAACAGAGCAAATGTGTTTCCCAACAGTTCCCAACAAAGCAGCAGCCACTAAAATGTTATAAAAGAGAGCAAATGCGATGTGTGTGAGTGTGTGTGTGTACATGTGTGTACAGAACAGCAGTCTGGACTCAGCTTGAATTGATTCATGTGGTTTTTGACTTAGATTATCCAAGCTTACGAGGAACAAGGCTCGTATTTCTGCTCCTGATTCCTAAGCCTGGATAGGTTTTTTCTTTCCCCTCTCTTTCTCTCTCCCACTTTTTCTTCCTGAAATGAACTCTTCTGGATCCTTCCTCATTAGGTTATTGGAAGGGTTGGGTGTGCTGGTTTTCATCTTCTGGCCCCAAAATGGTGGCCTACCTCACTTCTTTTAAAACTGAAGGCCAAGCAGAGAGGAAAATTGCCTTTTTTTTTTT
>VZSZ01005394.1:234374-282593 GCA_013398815.1 Ibidorhyncha struthersii | reverse complement strand
TTTTTTTTTTTTGACATGCACAATGCCTTCCCCCTGCAGAAAAACAGCAACACATCTGGATAGTGTTTCACTAGGGCTGCTCAAGGAATTATCAGAACAGTGTCCTTAGCTTCATATTATTATGTGCCGCACATTAAAAATGACTGAGGGGGAAAACCCGCAAGAACTATTAAAAAAAAAAAAAAAGCAGCAAATTAAAAAAAAAATCCAACCCTCTGCTATAAAGAAGAATTTCCATTTGGTCAGAATGCGAAGCAGCTTTGCCAAAAGTGATACTATTTAGGAGTTAGCAGTTACAGAAACCTGCTATTTATTTCATCCCACTTTTCCCATCAGGAGGATGCGAGCAGCTTGTCGGGATCCACGGTGGTGGGGTGTCCTCGGGGAGGGGGGTCCCACATTTGGGAACAAGGCGGACCCACGTATCAGGGCTCAGGGTCCTGGGGCAAAGCGGAGCATGGACTTGCAGGCTTTGGAATTTTTTTTAACCAGGTTGGTGAAAGGAGCCCTGTGCGGCTGCCGTGAATGCGCCCGTCTGTCTGCCTCTCCTGCAATAATTCAGTCAACTTCAGCCCCCTTTGACAGAGACGCCAAGGCTGGCAAGATACCGAGCTCTTACGGGTCTTCTGAGAATAGATCTTTGGAAGATCTTGGTGATTTCAGAGGCCATTAAACCTCTAAAATTTCTGGGAAATATGTATAAGGGCCTTTGACAGTCCCCAGTCCAGAAATGCAGTTTATTGAGCTCCGCTCTCGCAATTGCGGTGGAAGGGACCGCAGGGCTCATTTTCTGTATGCACGTGGGCAGCAGGCAGAGGTATCCTTCATTTGGTGACACTGGACTTGTCCAGCCCTGTGTTGGTCACTACAAGCGTAAAGGTGCTGTTTCATAAGTGAAAAAAATTCTTGAAGAGACCGAGCAAACAATAACCTGAAAATACGGGGTTAGTAAATAAGTTGTGACAAAAAGTCTGTTTCTTCCTGCCCTTCCTTTCCATGCATCTCTTGATGAGCTGCATTTGGCAGGTTAAAAAGCACCTGAAATCCTTTATTGGCTTGTTCTAAGGGGATATAAACCATTTCTGGGAACCAATAGAAAGCAGGTTACTAAAAGCCATGGTGACAGCTGCATACCAAAAGCAGACTAATAGCAGAGAGACAAAGGAATGGTAGAATAATCTGTAGCAAAATAAAGATTTTAATAGCAAAACCAAGTCTTCAGAGAGTGAATATGATCCAAAGCAAACCATACCTTTATATATGGGGATCTGGGAGAGAAAGAAAAAAAAAAATCATCTCATTTTTTCCCCCCTAAAACAAATTACTCCTCATGGAGCAGTTTCATATCTGCTGCTAAATTATTAAACTCCTTCTCTGGGGAAAAGAGATAAAATAAACATCCACCATTTCATTTTTTTCATAACCAAAAGAGGCTTGGGTGAGTGGAAAAGCAGGCTGGCCATGAATAACCAGGCAATTGAAATAAAATCATCAGATGTTTGGTGATGCTGAGAAGATGTGGACCCTTAAATAAATCAACAGCTTAAAACAACAACAAAAAAATCATCTTATATGCAGAGAGCTCTTGGTGCCAAGTTTTCCCCAGTCAGTGTCTGGAGGAAGTGGGTCGCAACGCATTTGATGTAGGAGGCGAAGAATTTGTACGTGTCTGAATGAGGCTATAAGGGACAAAAAGAAGGAAATAAGCAGTAACTGATACGGGATTATGTCATGCAGCACAGGGTACAGATCAGAGCATGTTTGGTTGCACACGTGAGCAGTGATTGCCAAGAAAGGCTGAGGGGTATCCAACATGAATGGGATCACCCAGACCAGCTGTGACAAAGACCCACACCATGCAGAGGAAGGGATGGCTGGTCTCCTTCTGCCTGGCAGCAAAGTCAAGAGCTGGAGAAAATCCTGAAGGGCGCACGAGGTACGAGAGATAGTCCATGCAATAATCTCAGGGTCCTCTGACCTTTCCCAGGCTGACTCACCTCTTCTCAATCTGGCTTCCACAGCTGGAGTTCGCCAACTAACCCTGAAGGTCGGAAAGGAGATCCAGAAGGGCTGTGGTAGGTGGCCAACTGGAAGAAGCCATCTAAGCAGATGAGCTTGCTGCTCCTGGCCAGATGGGAACTGGGAGAGGTGAGGGAGGTGACAGATTCTGCAGGGATGTTTCATCCCCTTGTCAAACAAAGCAGCCACCTCCTTCCACACCTTAACATTGCCTTCAGCAGCAGGAGCCAGCCATGCAGCCTGGGGTTGCGCTGCCTGGGACAGAGAAGAGTAACAGCTGCTTTTCCACCCCTTTTTGTATCCTAAGTCATCATTGACTTCACCTGGAGCTGGCTGTGGGTCTCCCCACACAGTACCAGAGCAGGCACACGAGGGGTTTAGCTCTTACTGTAACGGGGAAGGTGCCTGCATCTGGCTCTGCAAAGCATCACTGTGCACCAGAGGTCAAACAGGAAAGGACGAGTCCTTCCCTCAGTCCATCGCTTCTCTGCTGTATGCTCGCCCAAGTCTGAGCTCGTCTGGGTTATGCTCTGGATTTGGAAGGTTTGGAGGTATTTGGCACACACTGGTTTTCCCCACGATTTGGAGTGTGTGTGTGCAGAGCCATCCAAAATTCTTGCTTCCGTGGTCAGTGTCTCAAAAAAAAAAAAAAAAAAAAGGATCTTGACAGTTTTTCTTTACCAGAAATCATCATGAAGCACTGAGATTCTCTGGGGAAGGCACCTGATTGCACCATCCCAAAATTTCCTTCCTGATGGCCTAACCAGATTTGTGCAAGTCCGTATGAACATTTGGCTTTCTGGATGCTTTTCTGAAGGAAAATAAAATCCCGCACCATTTGAAATTCACTTTTTTGATAGATATGACAAAGGTTTTAACATTCAGCTTCATTTCCATCAGCAACATGATCAACATGGTTTCCATGGGAAATAGTTAACATGATTTTGCTAGAACGTACTCCCAAAATAATGTTGTTCATTAAAAGTGGCGTGGATGTGGTAATTTCAGGTAATGAATTCAAACAGTCTTTGTAGAGGAAATCTCATCTCTTCTGCTCATCCAGGGTGTCCATTGAGCCACAGCTTCTTAGTATTTCAGCCTGCAAGAAGAGTGGTTTGCAGCCACTCCATGCTCAAGATTTTTATGGTTTCCACCTTTTACTAAGTGCATCCTGTCCTTCACTGGGTGATGCACCAGCACCTTACAAATTTTGAATAAAGTTGCCCCCAAATTGTCATGTGTTTGTACTTTGTCAATTTAAGCTGGAAATTCTCTTTTCATCAGTGTGCAAATAGTAGGATGCAGAAAAAGGAAATATGAAGAGAAAATACATTGCACTGGAATTAATATTTGAGTTTGAGCAATATCTTTTGAATCCATGACTATTGTCCTAAAAAAGTCAGGGAAACCTGATGGAAAAGGAAATTTTACACAGTTCTTAGGCTGAGTTTAACAGATTGTGTGAAAGGTGAGTGGTACTGGGATAAAGCAACATTTTTCGATCTGGAATCAATACTGTCAGGAAGTAGAAACATTTGCCATGAAGTGAGAAACAACACATGGTTATTTCATTATATTTACCTAATAAAGTACCTTTCTTTCATGTAGTATTAAAAAAAGGTCTCATGTGGCATTTAATAAAAGAAGGATGCTTGAAAATGCCTTGGCAGTTAAAGAGGAATAGATGAACAATATTTCCTTCAATTTTCTTGGTGTGATAGAGTCTGTATTTTAGCATGTAGGAAATTATCCTTCCCACGATGCCTCTATCGGAAAGACAAACAAATATTCTTGATTTTTGCCTTATGACACTCTGCTAGGGAGAGGTATTCCTCCTGCATCCATGTTGCAGATATGAAAACAGTATGCGGTAAGCGATACCACTCAATCTGCCATTCCCATCGTAGGTGCAAGCCCCTGGGCACCTCAGAGCAATGCAGAGGAGGGCACAGAGAGCTGTAAATCCCCCGGTGCTCTCCCCCTGCGACGTTCCCCCACGGGCGATAAAGCAGTGAGAAATGCTCGGGAAGTCAGGTTGGCTTCCGAGCTTTGATTGCCACATGTGTGGGATCTCACAGGAGGAGTGTGGGCAGGAAAGCAATGGAAAGAGCATTTCCACCTCCACAAGGCATTTAACGAGAAATCGGGCCCTCCTTCGAAGGCGAAGGACCCGCTGTCAAGCCTTGGAGTTGTGTAACCGGGGTGGCACCCACGGGTTCCCACACTGAGGGCAGAGATGCGATTGCAATGCAGGCGGGCTGCGGGGATGCGGGATGCTGTCGCCCCCCCCATCCCACACAGGGCTCTGGGTTGGGATGGTGACGTCTGATGCTGAGCCATGAGGGGTAATAGCATCCCGGCCAGCCAGATTATAAGATCTGGTTACATTTCGGCAGCGCCAGCAGAAGGGTTGTCAGACTACGGCTGCTGTTGCTGTTATATTGTGCAGGTAGGGTTTCCGTACATACCTAAAGATTTATCTTCATTAACATGCCTTTAATAGCACACACATGTTGCTCAAGGTCTGGCAAAGCCTTTCCTTCCCTTCAGTGAGTGCTGGCTCCTGTGGACAGGTGATGAGCCCGTACCTGTGCCAGTCGTCCTCTGTATTTCTCAGATTTGTCCATGGGTGGGTGAAAGCCCTGCCTGGCCCTACACACCCGGAGGGCATTTCCCAGGCAGAGGCATAGGGGAACGAAGGGTGCGTGGGTGACCGATGGTGCGGCCATGGGACTGTCAGGGTTACCACCGCCTCTTCTACACACCAGTTGGATGGTTCAGCATCAGCAGGAAGAAAGGCAGAGGCTGTCCAGCGAAGTCCATCTTTAATGTTTTTCCAGGGAAGAAACACCTGGTCCTTAATTCTTGCTGCTCGGAGCTGATTTTGACAGAAACATTTCAAACACTGGAGCTGGAGGACCTTCTTCTCCCAGCGCTCACTTCCACTTCTCATCACACTCCGTCAGCCTCTGATGTGAGTTGTTACAACCCAGAGCAGCTCATACCTTGTCAGGGTCCCTCGTGTTTCCCAACCGGGTAAATGAGGCTCGGACACAACCACCTTTGGGGATGCACCGCTCTGGAAACGGGCAGGAGGAGATACAAGACCTGACCCACATCAAGAGGACACTTGTGCATATTTTTCACAATTTCTGACCTTAGCCTATTACTAGAAAACCCCATCAGGGTGTGCTGGGAAGGACAAGACAACTGCTGAACAGGAAAAAACAACTTTCATTTTCTCTGCGAGCCTGCAGCTGTCAGCTGAACTGATGCATGCCCTCTCCATAACAACAGCTGGAGCAGCCAAAAATGGCACGCCGACAGCGGGCTGCTGGTAATGAACTGCGCAACTCCTGGACGTATCGGTTACAGGCAGCACCTCGCAGATGCCACTTCCATTAAAAAATATAAAATGGGGAGAAAAAAAACCACAGATGGAAAAATTATTTGCCTGACATTGGAAATTCTTTTTGTTACATGAACCCTGACATGTGTTGCACTATAAAAAGCAGGCGGCTGAGACGGGGTCGGGGGGGGGAAGAAAAGGGAAACTGGAGGAAGAAAAAATTCTCCGTAACTTGCTTTTCACCTGTTGTCTCAGGACAGGGTGTCTGGGGAAGGAGGTGGGATGTCTGCGCTGGTGGTGACAAGACGGTGCCATCGGTTCGACTCTGAGGACTCTTCCCCACAAATATTTCCAAGAAGGATGGAGGCTTTTCACAAGCAAGCGGCTTTTTGCTTGCTGGCTTATACAGTCATGAAATTGTAGGTTCTTCTCTAGAAAATCTAGTTCCAGCTCAGCTTGGCATGAAAGCAAACTTGATAACAGGCTCTGATCTGTGTGCGCTGCTCATCCCACCCCAGGGAAATTGTCTGCTGGCTGGAGAAGGGACAGGAGGGAGATGATGGAGCTGGACGAGATGTATCAGAAAACCTGGCTCCAGCTGATGTACATGGAGGACCCTGCGGGCCAACACACCTCACAGCCACCCTGCCCGCACCCGAGCCTATGATCCCGTGCAGGTTTGGGTGTGCTGGAGGCACGCTGAGGGCATGGCAGGAGCCTGAACCCTAGTGCACATGGAGGCACAAAGCCATGGGCCAGGGAACGGGTGACATCCTGCAGCCCGTGACGAGGACGTGGTGTGCCCATGTGAAGAAAACATCATTAAAACATCCCTTCCACCAAAAGAGTTGTCCGTCAGCCCCTTTCCCTGTTGTGAAGATATCAGTATGATTTGTCAACATCATATAGGAAATGTTCACAGCGAACAGTTCTCAGCAGATGCATTCCAGGTCCAAAGTGCTTGCAAACACTGATTAGTTACAGTACTGCAGCTTATTAATCACTGCCATTTCTCATTGCTATAGCTCATGTCAACATTTCAGTGCTTTGTCTGGTGCTTATTTTCAGCATAATCCACTTAATCAAAGCTGCTCCCTTCCAGCACACGGCTCATCCCTGGAGCCTCCGACGGTGGCTCATCTGGCATATTCACATTTGAATTCGAGCTGCTGCCAGCGCCTTTTACAACCTCTGCTATTTCAGAGCAGAAGTAACGAAGAAGAAGTGTGGGACAAATTGCCACTGTGCAGAGACGAGGGGGGACGGCTGGTGGTCGAGAGCTGGAGCGGAGAGGGTGAGGGGGAGCTTCTAGGAGAGATGGGGCCAGACTCTTCCCAGGCAGGAGGCGACGGGCACAGCTTGTAGCTAGATACGGAGTAGATGCAAGAGAAAAATGGTCCCAGCAGGAGTGGTTAAGTCCTGGCACAGGGGCAGAGGAAAGCTGTGGAGCCTCCATCCTCGGAGCTGTTTGACACCCATCCAGGCAAAGCCATGGGCAATGTCACCTCATCCTGAGATTATACTTGTTCGGAGCAGGAGGCTGGGTTAGAGACCTGTGGGGTCTCTTCAAACCTGTATTATTATGTGCTGGTGTGACATTGGTCTTTTCTTCCATTTTCCACAATATTCCAAAAATCTTCTGAAAGTTAATAAATGTGTATCCAAGCTGATCAGCCATCGAGATCCGGATGACAGCCCTATAATAGGGTAATTTTGCTTATCTCCTCTCCCTACACCATTAGCACCTCCACAGGAGGTGACATTAATTTCCCTCAAATTCTGGAGTCTGTGGATTTACATTTTTGCATTACAGACCCCAGCTTAGCTCTGGGTCTGCTTCCCAGACTCTGACACTGTCCATCCATCCCACCTCCCCCGGCTCCGCTCCTTTATTTGAGCGCGGGAAGCTGCACCGTCCCCTCGCTCCAAAGTGCCTCCCATCAGCTGCCAGACGCGGGCGGATCGCCGGAGCCTTTGGCTGCTTTCTGTTCAGCAGGGGTGCGAAAAGGCGGTAAGTGCGAAGGAGTAGGTGCAGAGGTAACTTTTGCTTCGAACTTCAGCCTCCCCATTAGAGTGAGCTGGAAACATTTGCTGGTGGGAGAATGTTACTGGTGACAGGTCCTAAAATAATTGTGGAGGTGACATGAGTGAGCGACACTGATAATGAACACGAGTTGGTGGAGCTGGCATAATTTCCTGCAGAGCTCTGTGGTCCCTAAGGATGCTTTTACGCCCCCGCTGGGCCTAATTTAAGAGAAAGTTTGGGAGTTCGACTTCACCCTGAATCTAGCCAGCTTGCTCGAACTTTTCCCATTACTCTGATAAAAGATAAACATTAACTCTTAGCTGATTTGTATTGAGATTTAGTGTCCAGCTATTTTTCAGTCTTCTGGGGAGACATAATTCCATGGTGACTCACTTTCAGTGACCCAAACAGACATGTCCAGCATGGTCGGGGAAGGGACGTCAGGGTGGTACTGGAGGAGGTCACCCCTTTTTGGCAGGAGGGCAGGGAGCATTTTCAACAAGGTGGAAGGAAAAAAAGTCATTTCTGCTGGGTCATTTTGCTCATTGCTTTTTGGCAATTACGATACAAATGTTGGGGAGGGAATTCAGCCTCAAAAAAAGCTAATCGTAGCCACGGGGATTTACTTTTGTGAGAATTTTGAGACATGCTTGCAGCACAGATGAAAACCTCACTGTATTAACCTGTGGGTATTTTCCAGCTCCGGAGGTTTAGATTAAGCCACTTAAATGCTTTGGGCGGAACAAAGCGCTCTGGTTTTGGGGGAGAGGTAGACCCTTTTTCTGAATAAATGAAGAAGACCTTTGGTGTATGACTGTTCAATTTAGAGAGGACACTTGACATTGGACCGAGATGGACCATACCTTATCTAGTCCTAGAGATCTCCCTGCTCTTTGTGTTGTGAGCCATTAAGGATTTGGGATGTGGGTCCAAACTCCAACCTGGGCCTGAGGGGCTGCCACACTGGAGCCATTTGGGGAGCTCATGGTTCAAAGCAGCGATCTGCTGCTTTGTCACACGCCAAATAGAGATAAATTCAGGTTCGAGTTCCTCTTGTATAGTAGACATAAACCGCGTCCAGCAGCAGGCTGTACCTGTTCTTGCTTTTAGGTCTTTCTGTTGGCTTCCAGTCCTGCTGTTGTGCCACCAGGAGCAGAAGTTTCCCACGACACGGAGCAGGGAAGAAGCTTACCTTTTGTTAAAGAAATCAGTTGGACCATAAGTGAGTATCCCTTTGGGTTTTTTGATAACTTTTATGTCCGGAGAGGGGCGTACACTTCCCTTTTGTGCTAATCCAGCAAGGACACCCAGCCGGCCCCTCCGGAACATGACATTACATTTTGCAGTAAGATAAAGCAAAAGAGGAATCCATGTTTCCTCTGAGACCGGCACCTTAACCCCGCACTGAGACTGTTTGCACTCAAGAGAGGTTTTAGGCGTGTGCACGTTTTGCCTTCATACCTTCCCTTCGTGCTGGCTGAAATAACGGAGGCATCACTGTCAACCTCTGATAGCAGCTGGGGTGGAGGGTAGGAAAGCACCTGGAGGAGGGATACCAGCCAAGTCCTATTGCAGAACCTGGGGAGAATACTTCTGCTGAGCTTTCCTCCACACGCAGCCGGGGCAGGAGAGGTCTCCCAATGGCCTCGAGGACAGAGTCCGTTCTGTCTGATGCGACGTGCTCCTCCACCACCCACTCAACTTCAGACGGACCCTGAGAGAAATCGGTGGCAGTGGTTCCCTCTTCATGTCTAAAGTGTTTCCATCACACTAATCTAATCGCTGCCAAATTAAAATTTCTGCTGTGATTCTGCATATTACAAGCCCTCTCAGTGCATTAAAGCTTCCCAACATTATTTTTTCAGATAATTTACAGTTTTTCTCTAAGCTAATTAAGTCACTAACTAATTTTCTGACCTTTCCTTTTCATCTAGGAACTAATTTTATGGAGAGAATTACAAGCTACCCCCTACTTTTCTTTTATGTGTATTTCCTCTAAAAGCATCATAATTAGAGATCTTCAGCTCTAACGCCTCCAGATTATTGCAAATGAATGATGCCTCCATAATGAATAACCTAATAATCACGTTATCAACCTTTATTATTTCTAGACAAACTGCAAAGAAATGATCACGTACTTCATTTATGAAGCTCTCAATGTAAAGTATGAATGGTTTGGAGCTAATTTCTTTCTTTTTTACACATGTACTTCCCATGTATATCACAAACATCCAATTATGAGAGAGAGTTATCAGAAAAAATATTGCCAAAAGCAATACTGTTTGCTTCATTTTTCACCTGGCGTAGGTGTCAGTGCTTAGTAAAATTCACAGATCCTGAGGAACAATTGCTTTTGCTCTTCGTTGCTGGTGATAAATGCAATTAATAAAATTGATCGAGTTTTTTCTTGTCGGAGACAGGGACAAACATTCACATGGTGCTGGCACACAGAGCTATCTCCAGGCAGGCACTGTGGCCCCCAGATTGCAGGAGGCTTTTCAGCACTCATTGCAAATCTAGGAAATATTATAGATCTTTGTTCCCCTCTAGTGGCCTGTCTACAAAAGACATCTCAGAATCCAAACTGCTTCTTCCTCGCGTGGTCAGACCTTTTTTCCTGCATGGGCAAGACTCATGCTTTGCTTCTGCAGGCTCTGAGTTCAAATATGGAGGTGACATACCCATGCACTGCTGTGGGCGTAGGAGGCATTTCCAGCTGCCAGTTCATCCAGGATGAGCATGGGCGTCACGACACACTGTCTTGGATGAGGTTTGCCTGTCACCCACTGTAGCATGAAATCAGAACTCATTTGGAGTCAGCAGAGGAGAGTTATTAATGGAGAAGAGGAGCAGCTTACCAGAATCAGCATCACTTGCCTTGAAGTGGTGCCGGGAGAGTAACTGGGTATGACATGGTGAGATCGCCCCTCCCCTGCGTGGGAAAATGGGCTTGAGCGGATCCTGGGGAGCAATTTGCTGGAGGGAAACTATTCTGAGACGGAAGCGGCTTTTTATCCTGCAAGAGAAGGCACCTGACTCCACCTAATCCCTTAGTGCCCCCTTCATAGGCCGGGGGAGAGGGGATCACCCTGGGTGATGCCGCACCACCTCTCTCTGCTCTGGGGGTCTGGGGCTGGGAACTGTCCTGCAACATCTGGCTGGGCCAATTCTGCTGGTTTTGCCCTCTAAGGCAACCCTAGCAAAAGAGAGACGTGTTGAAATCCAGCAGGGATAGGAGAGAGGGAATAACACTGGGGAAATAATCCTGACATCTGTAAAATGTAAAATACTTCTCTTTTTTTAAGGTTTTGTGGCAATTCTGGTTAAGCTGACTCCAGAGTACCCCAAATACCAGCTTTGGCTTTGACTCCACCAGCATATCTGAAGCAGAGAAAAGCCCATGGCACCTCTTCTTCCCTTCACAGCCAGGCTTGCAGGCAGCCTTCGCCCTTGTCTGTGCTGCTGCGTGTGCCGGTGTCCCTGTGTGCCGGTGTCACTGTGAGCTGGTGTCACCATGTGCTGGTGTCCCCAGCCTGGCTTTGTCTCAGGAAGGTGTGAGCGCTGGCACGTGTGCAGCTGGGGACGTGCCCTCTGCCGCTACCGTTCGGCTCAGCCCTTGGGGCTTAGCGATAACCAGGGGAACCACTTGTATTTTTAGTGAACATTCAAACCAACAAAATTGTTTAATCCTCCTCTCAAACCCTCCAGCTGATTGTGAAAACTCTGTCTTTAGAGCTGAAGGGAAGAAACGCAAACAAATAACATCCCTTTTCTTGGCTCCATGGTCTGCACCTACTGAATACTTCACTAAAAAATTACTAAGCGATGGAGTGAACAGCAGCATTTCACTCTGAAGTGTCTTTCTAAATTACAACAGTGGCCTCTAGTGGTTTCGCCTGTGGAGTGGTCCTTCCCACGGGCTCTGCTGCAGGGAAAAGGGAACGGGATACCTTAGGCAAGTGCCCAGCCTTACTAGTGAGGAACGAAACATAATTAGAACACAATTTAAGAACCTGAAGAACTCTTCTGGCAATACAGCCCTCTCGTACCTCTTTTCCCAACGGCTTTTCTGCTCCTTACCCGTCTGGAGCTTTCCAAGCTAACTTTACACTAAAAATTAGGGAAATCGTAAGTTGGTATAATTTGGGATATTTGGTGTTGTAAACAGACACTTGCCAGCTACTGTTGCAACAGGAGATGAATTTAATTCTGAATACTTTAAAAAAAAAAATAAATTGAGCCTTGAAACAAAGTTTTATTAATAAAATATCTAGTTATGCTTTTGGCCTGTTACTCCATCATTTCTCATATTCCTCGTCCCCACCTCGATCAGGTAATCAGTCAGTCATACCTACTTTCGCCTGGCCCCACTGGAGACCCTTTCCTGCTATTAATGTGAAAGAAAAACTACACTCATGTGGCAAAGGGGAAAAAAACCCTGATATGGATAAGAGTAGATCAGAGCATTTGGGACAAACATTACCCAAGCCCCAGCTAACAATTATCATCCTGTTTTGAAAGCGAGTTTGTTTTTTTTTATTTCTAGGATGCCAGTTGGGAAGGGGAACAGATTAGTCTGCCATGGAGCAGTATGGGCAGAGCGGCGCAGGAAAGCTGTGCGCTCGTGCGCTTTAACTCCTTTTCCCAGCTGTGAGCATCCATTTTTAATATCTAAGCGGTGCCGCAAATGCCACGTGCCTGGTTTGGTCCTGTCTCCAGGGGCCAGTTGTCATCTCAGCACATTACAGAGGACGCTGTAAAGTCAGTGTGTTGCAGAATAAATCTTCACACTGTACCTCTGGCTCTGTCACCTTAGCCTCGGGAGAGGGAGAAACGCTCTAAAACGTCTGAGCTGGAGTCTCATTATCCAAGAGCAGGCTTTGATTTCCAACTGATAAGACAAACTCCGTCTGGCTGATTAAACTGTCTTAAAGCATTGAGAAACAAGCTTTGGGGATGGTGATCGGTGCCAGCTCTCTCAAAAGCTGTGCTAATCACTCCAGGTGATTATTTTGATTATTCCTGTTTTATTTCCCTTTTTTTTTTTGCTGCCAGCTTCACCCCTTTGCCTTGTGCAATTGCCTGGCAATTCACTACAGTGCCCTCTTTCTCAGGTTCAGCAAGAATTGAAATGATGATAAATAATGATGCCAGAGAGGACAATGAGAAGAGCTGCTCTGGAGATCTGGGCAAAGCAGTAAATCATAGATATACCCTTTCAAAAATGAAAGAGAAGGGCTGTGTGAGGCTGGGTGCTTCTTGGCAGGCTGGCAAGAGCTTATCAGAAATAGACGTCTCACAAAAAGCATCACTTCTTTCTAGCGTGAGTCCTTCAATCAAAGGGGAAAAAAAGTGGAAAGAGAAGTTGTGTAGCAATCTTTCCCCGGGTTCCTGGATTTATAGAAATATTTAGATCTGGCTTTTGTGGCTGAAAATTGGCCCTTTTTGCTCTGACAATGAATCCACATGAAGCGTGACCCGGTGCCTACATCATGTTGCAAAACCAGCCCAACCCTCTGCAGGAGCATCCCGTGAACGATGGTGATAACCACCCTTAACCGGTGGGGCTGTGGGAGGAACAGCGGGCTTTCACGCCCAAGCTCTGCTCCGGACCAGGCTAGGGGAGGAATTTCCCCTAAGAAAGCACAACAGGCCCATTTTAGGAGGTCTGGGGCTTGGGGAGGAAGAGCTGATGGCTGCAGGAGAAAGGTCACCTTCGCTCTCTGCAGACACTGATGAACAGAAGTGTGGGAGGAAAGCACCAAAGCTCTGCCCGCTCTCCACCGCTCACTCGTAGCAAGGAAAGCTGTCCCCAGACTGTGTTTCACCACGCATGACCCACCTCCGTTTTCCTCAGGTGCACAATGATCTTCCCCTGACCTTCCAGCACACAAGCTGTTCCCGCAAAAGAGGAGCTCTGGCTATTCCACAACGTCACTTTTGCACCGAGCGCTGCAGTTGGTTCAGGAAACTTGCCCAGAAGTTGTTTCATCATGAGCTCTGGAGCAACTCAGACCGAGTCCGCAGGGTCCTCCCCAGTCCTCTCAGGGATTTAAAAATATCAAAAAATAAAATACAGGACCTGAGGATCTTTTGGTTTGTCAATTAAAGTGAACAGGGTTTGTGCTGCAATAGCCTGTCCTGTTTCACACCCTCATTTCTCCCTTGGAGACTCTGAGGTCATGTAAAATTCAATCACAATGTATGACCAAAGATACAAGAGGCTGGAAGTGAATGAGCTCACCAGGGAATAAAACACACCGTGATGCGTTTGTAGCTGCGTGGCATTTGGTCCTGCCCTCCAGTGCGTCTGTCTGGAGGCACATTAAAGGAGGGGACACGATGCGAACGGGGAGCTGTGAAACCTGCAGTTATTAGCCCAGGGCACATCCTGTTCTGCTGTCTGGCACTGAGTTTCTAATTAAATAATTGCAAGCGTTGTTTCCCCATCTGAAATAGTGCTCTCTTAATAAATGCAGCTCACAGGAATTAATTCTGATTCGAGGCTCTTGCAAAGATAAATATAGAAGCAGTCTTCATTATTGCATGGTATTTTGCTGGGGTGGGGGAGAGGCAAAGAGCTGGGCTTTACATACGTTAAGCATCTTGTGTTTTTTCTACCTGTATGGAGGTGGTAAGAACATGGTAAGTACCAGCCAGGGAGAACGAGAGCTCAAAAGTGCTCTGTGCCGTGTACCATGGCTGCCGTGGAGTGCTATGGGTGGCACAGGGGGGGCGTTAATGCGCTTTGCCTTTCGTGTTGAGGGATGCGGTTTGACTCAGTGCACCAGAGAGGCACAGACCCCTGAGCACACTGGAGGCACTTCAGACTCTTCCAAACCCAGGCGTGTGCTTTCCCTGAAAGGCACGAGTAGCCGAGGTCGTCGCTTTTTTTTTCCCTGTCCTTGGCTATACCCAGTTTCCCATCACATCCTTGCAATTTTAGGCAGATTCTTGTAAGCGAGAAGCTTTCCTGTTTGGTGCAAATCAATCTGAAGCACAACTGACCATGCCCAAGATTCAGGATTGTGCTCAGTTCAGACGATAACTGACGTGGACTGAATAAAACATTACAAGCAACAACAGCAAACCCCGTGCTACCCATCTGTCTGCTGTAGCCATCTGCTTGCTGTTGTTACAAACTTAGACCGTAACCTCTTTGGGAGAAGACCTTGTCTTGGTTATACCTAGGCTTTGTGTTTACCAGCTTGGACTCTACTTGCTACAAAGTGCAGAAAATTATGAGAGTGGACATGGGCATGTTTTATAGCTCAGGCACAGAGCTGGAAGGCAGAAGATGAAAGTTCAGTTCCCTGTTGGATGTCAAGCAAATAATATCATCTCCCTTCAAAAGAATGGTAATTCTGTTCCTGTAACTCACAGTATAAAGGATAAATTCATTAATATACATGATATGTGCCAGAGATAATGCAGATACTCGGAAAACAAGGACGAAAACTTCAGAGAAGCTGAGCAAGGTCTCCTCCACCTGATCTGCACCTACAAAGTCCCTCCTGTTGAGCTCGTTAGGGTGCAGGACACCCATGGCAGGACTTCCTTAGGGAAATCAGAGCATCTCTACACATGCACATGGGAATGCCCCTTGGTTAAAAGCTGAAAGAGTAGCGCAACTCCTTGCCATTTTTTCCAGTCCAACCCTTTATGCTTGTGTGTGATACACTGCAGCATCAATAATGTCCTTTAGACCTATCCTCATTCCCTTTATGAGCCTGGCCCACTGCACCACCTTTTAGGTGCAAGGAGCGTGGGAAAGGAAAAATTCCAGGAAATTCAGCTTTTTAAACCTCAACCTGGCAAGAAAGTCAGAAGAGTGAATTCCAGGGTCTCCATGCCTGGGCTTTACAAGCAACTGTTGCTGCCAGTGGACAATTTACTCCTAATTGGTTTTTAATTTCATGCTGGGAGGAAAAATACAGGCAATCCTGGACTGTGAAGCAAAGGACTGACCAAGTTAATAACAACCGCATTGATTGAATTGACTGAAACACAGAGCTGGTGTCAGCAGAGCTCATTCCGTCTCACGCGCAGCCCAATTTTTAAATACACAGCTGAACTTTTAGCATCAGAGCAGAGAAGCCAAGAGGGTTTTCAGATGAATAAAATGAAACTTTGCCTCCTGCCATGTGCTCCTACGAGTTGGGAAGAGAAAGATCACAGCCTCCTACACCCTTGGCCATTGACGATAACAAAAGTCACGGTGAGGATTATGGAGCCTCCTTCTTGCCATAGCTGAGCCTTCTTCTTCCTCTAATCCCACGCTGTAGGTTGAGCCCACCTATTCCGTGCAGGACTTTGTTGCCTTCCCTATAGCCAGTCTCCAGCGGGATTAATATGGCCAAGCAGAGAGTGATCCCAATGTCACGCAATGCAGATATCAGGGCTCCGGTAGCTCAGACCTGGTGGATGCTAATAAGAGGGTAAGCCTCATCTCATGCTATCCTGGCGCATAAAAATGGGAAAACTAATAATACGGAGCCGCATTTTGAGGATTTTGGCCTAAATATACAGCTATAAACACTACGTATTTTTAACGGAGATGGATAGAGCAGGTGCTGATCTTTAAAACTGAGTTAGTTGTAATCAGTAATTGGGGAAAATGGGAGATAAATTATAGTGCGTGACATTTTAACACCACTGCACTGAAATCAAATGCTGTCTTTAAAATGGGGTTTTAGCCACAAACCAAATGTTTAGGCTCACCATTTGGGGATGAGAGTGTTACTGTGGTGCTGCAGAAATCCTCTTTATTCAGCGTGGAGCCCAGGGAATTCCTTCTAAAGCACAAGAACAGCTGGGAAAAGGTAAATGATAGCATTTTAATAGCACTCACAGTGCATATCACAGGCTAGACTGGCACGTAGGACACCTGGCTACAAAATGTACATGTCAAAATGATTATTCTGATGCGATACGCTGTCTGTCCTAGATACTTATATGGTTCTTTTTGCTATAAACACTTCACACTGGCAGTAAAGACCCCTTTTGGCAGGGTAGAAGAGAATGATCCTCCCTTATACTCAAAGGGGAAAAGAAGCCACAGAAAGACTACAAAACCTCTCTACAGCCAACGTCACCAAAGAGAGAGGAGAGCAACCTTGTGATGCACGCGAGCATTTGCAGATGGAACATCAGCAACAGGCACAGTACGGCTGCAGCGCGAACACCTGTGTTGCCCATCCATTTTCACCTCTTGGGGAAAGACTAATGGCCCAGGTTTGCCGGTCTCTGTGTGCTTTTGAAGAGCTCTGTCCCATTGCGCTGATTGCATTGAGCAGCCTGGGAATGTTGCCATTTGGACCACTCCGAAATAATGTTGGCAAGCATCAGCAAATAACTGGATGAAGCCTTAGTCCAATGGGAAAGTCCTCACAGGTCCATCACATCTACACTTTGTATGCACAAAAAAAAAAAATTAATATGAATTCTTTTGTCGTCTCCTATTTCTGTGATGAATGAGTACAGCATAAACCTTTTTTTTTTTTTTAATCTTGTTTATCCTCACATTGCCTCTGTGAAGTCAGGCAGCGCTGCTGTGTATAGATGAAGTGAGGCACAGGGAGATGGAGGAGTTTTCCCAGGGTGCACAAGAGTGAACCCACAGGTGGTGCGTTACGCAGGGCTGCGCACCTGTGTACACGCAGACCCAGCACACCCTCGTCCTCTTTTATAAACCAGAAAACAAGTGCATGACACGGGACTCCCACCTGCACGCAAACCTCTCTGCAGCTGTATCAGTGCCTAGCCGACAGGAGAGCTGACCTCTACAGAAGCAATTTATTTGTTCATTTGAAGGATCTTCCAAACTTTAGGAGGCCACCAGGGTTGTGGTTTTCCTCTTCTGTCTGCCTGCTGAATCCTTCCATGCAGGACTGAAGCAGAAGTGGGTGAAGTGAGCTTATTCAACAGAAGCGAAGGAGAGAGAAAGCCGGCACAGCGCATCACTCCACAGGAGTGAGAGCATCCCAGTCACACGCAGGTATTAAGGATCGAATCCGTGGCATGTGCCAGCTTGCTAGAAAGCCTTCATTTTGTAAACATAGCTGGCTCAGCTGATGCTCATTGCAACCTCTCAGCGTTTCTTGACACAGACATCTTGTTATCGCCTACAGCTCTGTCTAGCAGGAAAGTCAGTGCTCAGGTCCAGCAAACTGGATGTCATTGCCACGTCTCTATCTTGGAGCCAGCTCCTTGCAGGAGCAGGATCCGTATGCGTTTCTGTTCTTTTAGCGGCTGTTCTGCTCAGGGAGTGTGCTATGCTCTCGGCATTGCAAACAGTTCAGCCTTGCAAACACCTCCCGGAGGGAGCTGGGGGTTCGGCAGATTCCTGTTGACTCCTCGTTACTGTACATCTGCCTTGTTCTCGCTTAGAGGAGTAAAATGTCAAGACAAGTTTAAATGTCAGGCCTCACGTGAAGCTTGTCAGTCCCGGGGCGAGCATCCTCCATGGAGCAAGGATCAGCCGCTACAGGACCAGACGTCGGAGAAATATGTTGCCCTTTCCTGTGCATGCAGAACCCAATACTTTTGTGAGCTTCAGGGACCACGGTGCACCTTCCTCACCCTGAGAGGTCAGAGATCTCAGGATTTTACCAAACTTCCCAGTAAACTGCTACCCTGCTGCTCCTGGCTGTGATCTGCCAGGTTTCCAGGGGACAACAACATGGATTGAAGAACGCTCAGAAATCCTGGGTGAATAAACCTCGTCCTCCAGCCGAGCAGCGGTACCTTCCAGGAGGGGCTCAAATGCAACTCTGAAGCCATGGGCTGACTGCAGAGCCACGGCAGAAATGATCCGCACGTGGTGGTGGTGGTGGTGGTGGGGAGTTTGGGCCAGCTGCTTCTAGATCTGCCTGCTTTAGCTCGCATGGGAAACCAAAGAGGCTGTTTGGCTCCTTTAAACCATGAGGAAGGGTGTCCAAATCTGGGTATCAACGACTAAAAAGGCTGGTTTTAATGCGTCTTTTTGAATCGGTTTGCTTCTAAGCAAGAATGAAGCTTGAACAACTTGGAAAAATTGTCCTTAGAGATGAAGCTTGTGTGCTGCTCAGGAACACTACAAGCGTGACAGACTCGGCTTTACGTTCTTTCCTGCTAGCAAGCTGTCTCCCCTCTCCTAATCTAAAGTGGCATCTTGTAGCAAAGAAAAATCAGCAGCCGAAATCAGAGATTGAGCCATTTTATCAAAGCGATAAAGGAAAGCAGCGGCCGTGTTCTGTAACGGGCAGTTGAATAGCAGGAGCGGTGGGACAGGGAGGTCTGCGAGGGAGGGAAGGCAAGGCAGAGGAGGAGGGGAGAGGAGGAAGGAGATGAAGAGCATGGCTCTACAAAGCTTCTTGGGGAACCTCTGGCTTGCTCTGGACTTGCAGGCACCAGCAGGGCTCAAGGAGGGCTGCAAAATCCCTGGGGAAGGCGATGCAGGTTTTACTCAGCTCCATGCCACAGCGAGGAGCACCTTCCCAAGGGAAGGGAAATGGGACAGGAGATGCTGCTGTGATCCCGCATGGCCGGGAACGCAGCCATCGCATCGGGTCATCCACTCTAGACGCCCGGCTTCCTCAGAAGCAGTTAGAAGCGCAAACAGCCACGCACAGGGTGCGAAGGCGTTTAATCTCTTCCAGGTCAGTTCCTGTATCAAGTCTCAGCCATGCAGAGTGCTGCTGCTTTGCCTTTACCTCCCTCCTAGCAAAAACCAAAAAGAACCCAGCTTCTTTCAGGCCGTCTTGAGTGAAGGTCTCTTACTACGTGTCTCGTACAAAAATGGAAAGTTAAATAAGGTGAAACCTGAGCAAACTAAGCCCGAGCCTTTCCTGTGAATGGTGACATGTGAGGTAGCAGCTATCCTTGCTGCAACCGTATTATCAGGTTTCAGTGAACATCTGCTGCTGAGAGGTAGCGGGATGGAGATATTCCACATGTGGAAAAAGGAGAGAATTAAATAAACACAATTTTGGGGAATAAATGAAACCTAATCCAGGATGATGAGGGCTACATTTATCTAACACAGTATGAATAAAAATCTAATGGCAAAAATCTGCGAAGGTGGTAAACACATTGTTCCCTGTTATATGTGTTTTCTTTATCAGAGCTGGTTTTTGTTGCTGAAGGGAAAAAAGTCATAACGCTGTTAAATGCAAGGTACAAAGACTGTTGTTTGCACTGGAGCCTAAGGGATTCTGATCGCTTGATCCCTTAATTCCTGTGGAAATCCCAGCTAATGTAGCCAGCTTACCATGCTTTCTTATCTTGGAGATGGATTTTCTGAAACATCTGAAACATTTTCTGAAACAAACAGGCTCTGGCAGAGAAGCCCAGTGGCTGCAGTGAAGGATGGTTCCCAAACCCTTCGGTGGAGTTGTGGTGGGGCTTCCCTTGGCTTTGGAAGTGCCACTGGCTCCTCTGTTGGGTAAGCAGCACCCTGGGTGCTGCGGCTCAGCGCGAGGCATGCCCTGCATGCTCTGCGTGCCCTGCGTGCCCTGCGCGCTCGCTCTGCCTGCCCCGCATGCTCGGTGTCGCCGCCTGGGCTTCCCGCGGCCAAGCCCGGCTCCAGGTCCTGCCTGTGGGAAGGTGACAGAGCATAAAAGACTGAAGACAAAACTTCTCCAGAAGGCGATGATGAATTCAAAGCACAAAATAAATGCTGATACCTCAAGACAGAAGGAAACGAGCAGCAAAACCTGGCAGAGCAAAGGACTTGCTAACCAGTCAGTCAGGGAATGGTTTCTTGTCCTCTCTTCCTCTGGAATATAAACCCATTTTAACGAGGGAATCTCGATTGCGTTTTACTGCAAGACCAATTGTATGTCTATAAATGGCTTTCCAAAGGAGCACAGTTATTAAAGATGTATGTGCTATGACCAAGACTCAACAAATTATTTAAAAATGTCTCTGAATGTAATCAAGCCCTGAAGTCAACAGAGCTTACATTTGTGCTTAAACTCAGGGTGTATAGTATAACTCTCATCCAAATTTACATTTGTTTCCATGCTGGTTTCAGCCCAACCTGTAGTTAGCTGTATTTGACCTCTCTTCTGGGCACGTTCCTTTTCTTTTTGATAATTTAGTCTCACAGTCCAATAGCAGAAAATGTTTATTGCTTTCTCTTTGGCACATAGTGAGTTTTGCAGAGACATAGAGACTAATTATTTTGGTTTTTCTTGCTTAGTCCTTAGAACTGACACACTGTTTACGGAATTGTTTCTTGGACTTCACTGGCATAGCTCTCCTGTGTAGATCTGAGATGTGTTCATAAATGGCAGTTATTTTTCCTGGGTTGTTTCTTTCCTTTGAACCTATTTCCTACGGAAACTATTCCCATGGCTCAGCTCTGGACTGCTTCCTCATGGCACTCTCTAATCCGCATTTGGTTAATCACTGATTTAAATGAAGGGTCAATTTATAGGAGCTGTTCCTTGGAATTAAATTTCAACTCTCAGTGATTTGATCCCAATGCCAACTTGATCAGGCCCTTAAACAGCCAAGAGAAATGCTGTGCAAGCAGAGTTTTTGTCTACTTAGTCAGATTAATTTGGCCAAAAGGCTTTAATCCTGATTACCAGCACGTGGGGGAGTCAGACCAGCAGGCTGGAGAGTGGACAGGTCCACTACTTGCTTGACTCTCCAGGTAGAACCAGATGTTACTTTTGTGAGTTAATCTCCATCAACAAGAGAAAGAATTGCAGATCTGCCCCTTACTGTCCCCTTGATGAACTGATGGCTTTTTATTCATGCCTCCCCTCCATGAATATTATTATAATGGGACGGTCATTTGCCGGGCAGTGAGGCTGCCGTGGAACAGTCCAACTACACTTCTCATTACAGCATTTGACTCAAACACCAGAAGACCCCATTAGGTGACAAGTAGGTCTCCGCTGTCTTTGATGAGGCACAAGAACAGGAACCTCTGAAGCTCTGAGACAGCTCTGTGCAGCCATACAACGCTCTGCAAATAGCTTCGGCTCTCAGTACTTGGCGGCGGTGACAGTGATGCGTGTTATACTCCAGGAAACGATTTTTAATAAACCGGCGTGGTGCTTCCTTCAATGTCGCTTGACAGCTGAAGCAGAGAATGTTAATCCAAGGGTTCACACATTGCTGTGAGGTGGCCAATATCGCAGAGCTCGGATTTACGCGCTGGATGTTGGCGAGTTTCCTCTGCTTCCTCATGCCAATCAACCATTGTGACTGCTTTTATCCCTTTTTTCCTAAGGCTGATGTGTGCTGAGATTCTCATTTAGACAAGGTGACCTGAATAAAAAGCTGTTTGCATTTGACCAGGACCATATTTTGGGTGTCAGTTTAATTACAGTTTAATTACTCTTCTTTAAAGAGCAGAGTAATTAGCCTGCTATGAATGTTGTAGCATTGGCAAAGGGGAAAGCTACAAAGAATTTACAATTCTGTTTCTTGACCAAGAAAAGAGGTAAATACTGACACTGAGACAGCTGAGAGCTCTTTAACCTGCTTGAAATCAGAGTTGGAACCAGAGCTGTAAGGCAGCCCTGTGCCCCCTTCACGGTTCTACTGCTGAGAAGGAGGAAATAAAATCTAATGTAAGTGGAGATCAAACTTTTAATGATGGTGATTAGATGATTGCAATGTATGCTGCATTACCAATGTACATAACAGCTCCTTGGGCTATTGAAACAAGCCAGGATGTTTTTTAAGGATGTTAGAAAGACGCTTCCTAAACCACACTTTCCCTTGCTGAAGTGTCTGGTTAGCAATAAGGTGAACAAAAATTGGTGCTGTCCTTCATGGGGGTAGGACAGTGACTGCTGAGTTTATGAATGAAAGTGCCTCTTATTCCAGTAACTCTTGGACCCATTGTTTAATCTGCATCACACGTAGCAGAAAGAGAGAGGACCCACATCAATCCAGCCCTTTATTTTCAAGAAACTTTCAGAAAACAGATGCAATAATAAATGGAAGAAGGGTTAGAAGGTTTAACTTTTGTTAAATATCAGAAAACACACAGCAGGGAAAGACATCATAAAATGAGCTTAACTTTTCCTACTTCTCACAGGCCAACCTGTCTAAATACATTTACATTTATGCATACACAATTATATGTAATGATATGCGTATATACACGCAAACATATAACCCTATACATTTTATATATACGAGTTCTGTAAGGTTAAACCACTCGGTGTAATAAATAGAGATAGCTATAAAAACAGTAGATATGGAAAAGTAGCATATAGCAATCCACTTCCAACAACACAAGCCCTTTCAAATTTGGGTCTCCAATCTGCTTAGGAGAATGACTGAACTGAGACTACATCTGGTATTTAATTCAAGCATTGTGCTGCTGTCAAAGGAAACCATGCTGGCAAGCTGAATTTCAGCCTGCCAAGATCCTTTTGTAAAAACACAATTCATAGCTTAAGAGTAGGGAGGAGGGGGAAAAAAAATCTAGAAAATAAAGACATAATAGCACAATCTCTGTGGGCAGATAAAGCACAGAAATAGAGCGTTCTCCTGGATTCACTTATCTTCCTGTTTCCCTCTGCTGTGATTGAGGGACTGAGACACTTATACACCCCAGGCTGGGGTAAGATGTGGATCTCTCCATTCACCTCCATCTCATGCTGTCTGAGAAGCCTTTGATATCTAATAGTATTAATCCCTACTCTTGCTTACTCAGACTGGGGGTTATGACCAGCAAGTGGGTAAGTTTAAACAAATGTGTAAACCTATTATATGTAATCCTCAATGAGAGTATTACTGGAGTAAAATCTGAGCATGGGGACCTCATGATCTAACTCTAAATAGCTGGTTTCCTTCAGTGAGAAGAATGACTCAGTACTATGATTCAGGCTTAATATATTGCAGATCTGGTTCGCTCTGGCTAGACTTTATGTTCTTGCACTCTTGGGGCCCTCAAATTTTCTCTTCTGTCAGAGAGAATTTATTTTTCCATGAGCTCAAACTCTTTCAATGATATTTACTTTGCAAGGCTGGAATCCCCTCCAAGGAGGGCAGGGGGAATTTTGAAGCTCTTTTTGGGTCCTTAATTAATGAGTCTTCATGAATTTTGGCAGTGCTTCTCAGTTTTTAACCTGTTGCAAGTTTAAAAAGATGTTCTGAATCACCCACTAAATTTCCTATCAAAACTGAGACTAGATAATGAGCTATTCCGGTAAGACTAGCCTGAATTTTATTCCAGAAGGGACTGTGACATTTTCAAAGACTGGTATCAAGAAGAGTCGTAAAATAGATTTGTTTATTTTTCAGTTTTACTATTCCAAACAGAAATTTAATATTTTTTTTTTTAATGAAATTGCATCATCATGTCTTCTATTTTGCCTTCCATATTCAGATTAACTACAAACCCTTCACATCTACCTGCACCAATTTTAATAAAATTTGAAAACCATTAGAGGATGACTTCATGCAGTTGAGGGCATCAGACCATCCCAGAATGAATTAGGGCTGAAAACAGGAGAAGAGGATTAAATTAACAATTTTGTGAAGATCTATTTCAGACTATCTGTGTACAACAATGGAACATATGGGCTCGCTTGATCCTAAAATAGGTTTCACCAAAATCTGCAATGTTGTCAGCTTTGCTATTTTCATTGTAGACTAGCTTAATACAGCAATGCAGGAGAAAGTTCAATTTATCAGTAATGTTAATTCCTTCATATATATGTTGAAGAAAATTCAGTCAAAACCTTACATTGAAGCACTATTCTGAGGAATAAAGTATTGAATTATGTCATGAAGCAACAAGAGGCATTAGTACAAATGCCAGGACCGTATTTCCTCAAAGTCTGTGCACGTACACACAGTCACTTTTGTTCTGTTTGAAATTCACCTTGTGTAGACAATTGGTAAGATGTAAAACACAGTAAATCTCTATGGATCAAAGTTATTTTTGTGTAAAGGTCTACAGGACAATCTACAGATCATTTAAATCCCTCAGTCCCATTTTGACAGCGTAATGGCCTTGAATGACTATATCGGTAGAACAGTCCTTCTGCATGACACTAATTTTCACCCTATTATTCAGGTCAAACTCTTCTTGATTACGGTAAAGATGTTGCTAAGTAGGTCTTCATGTTTAGCATACAAGTGATGAGATGCATTTTGTCTTTTGGAGACAATGTAGAATAAATTCTCAAAGTAATTTTTTACTTTGAAAACAATGGTGAGTAATAGCAGCAAATTTCAGGCCAACTCGTATTCAGAGAGTCATCCGTGCTATGCTGTCATGAAAAGGGACCATGTACATATCTATCTTATTTATCAGCCATAGGCGTAACCTCTTCCCTTACAACCAAGGCTGAGGTCTATCCTGGCTCCCAAGGCGTTGGTAAGTTTAATGTGTTTTGGTAGACTATGTCTGCCTATAGACTTATCTCGATCTAGTCCCTTTGTGTCCTTTCTTTTTTTCAGAAATTTTGCACCAAAAATATTTTTCCTTTTACCACCTGGACATGCACCAATGAAGACCAGAAATATCACGTTCTGACAAGATTTCCCAGGACATAAAGTCCCAGGAGAAAGAATGGGAGCTTCGTATACATTGAAGCCTCTTGTGCAAAATATCCCTAAGCCTCTGAAACCAAAAATAAACATTTCCAGGGATTTGCATGGCTCATGTTCTCTGTGCACAGGCTGATATGTGTGACTGCAGCTTTGCGTCAACTCCCCGGGGAAGCACAGGTACTCTCAGGAACCTGTGTTCAGGATGTGACTCTCATATTGCAAGATGTGAGTGGATGGGGCATCCTGATTGAACTCTGCTTGATGGAAGACACGAGGCAGTCCTCAGGGTAAAAAGAAGATCTTGCTTCAGAACAGGCTGATTTCCCCTGTGCCAGTCAATTGCTCATTTTGGATCATTCTTAATTTTATGTACTTTTTTATGATTGTGAGTTAACATCAGCGCCTCAGCACTGCCTGTATTCAACTCTAGCATCATCAGAGACAAAAAGAAAATAAGATTCAGATGAAAGTCCTGTAATAGTACATCTGCTAAGCAACTACGATCTTGTTGCTCCTCAGAGTAGTTAATTTACAACTGCCCCTTGGGCTCTGCACAAATGGTAACAAACTCGAGACAAAAACTACTCCATCATTTGCTGTCCTTATCACAAGCCAGAAAATCTAAACTGCCTCAGGCCAACAAATTAATTAAAAATTCCAGTGAGGAAAAACGTTTATCACAAGAGTGTTTTCATAGGCTCCTGTTGTTCTCTCTCAAAGATGCCCACACACTTGTTTTCAATAATCTGAGTGACTATACTAGCTCAAAATAGCACCGGGTTTTCCATCTGAGGCTGAGATTTGAATTTAGGAAACCTCTCAAGTGAGAGCTTAAAGTAGTTGTCAATGCCTGGGTTTATTTCTTCCCTAGTGAGGCAGACACAGACCTGGGGGTTCAAGTGCTCTGAGAGCCTTTGCAAACCTCGGTGTGACACGCACCTGGATTTTAAGCAGGTACAGATGCCCCGTTAGTACAGCTTGTAGGCTTATTCAAATATGCTGAAGTGAGTGATGTTGAAATCCAAAGTGCAAGGATTTCCCAGAACCTGGGAGAGTCACCCAGAAGACCTCTGTTTAAGAAGTCGATGTTTTAAGAAGCCAGAGGGTTTCCACTGTTGTGATTTGAAGTAGACTATTGAATCTCTAAGTGTGCTCCTAAAGAAATCCGCAGGGCATCAAGTCTATCAACTTTCACTCTGGATAATCTACTGAAATTATTTTTTGCTTTTTATAATCAGGCCGCAATTACACCCTACCACAATATGCGATAAATAGGTTCACATGACCCAAATGGTCACCATCTGCATGTGCACAACCCCACCAAAGTCATAGTATCGTTACTTGTATGAGTGAGTATGTAATTGAATTGTGGATTTATTTCAAAAAGTTTTTCTTATTGATATAAGATCTTTAGTAAGAAAGATTTAAAGCAGAACTACAGATAAGGGGAAGAAAAAAGACACTGCCGTGTTCTTCCCGAGCCAACTCAAGCAGTAGAAATGGTGGGTGGAAACAGGGTCTATCCACAGAATCATATGCAGCCAGAAGTGCCCAGACGACAGCTTCCACACAGAAAGGAATTAATCTTTTTCGTTTAAACAAGGAATTTTATCCATCACCAAATGAGTCAGAAGTAGTAAAATTGCTTATTTAAAATTGTTGCTGTGTATCAAAAAAAAGTCCTTGTGAAAATTCACTGCAATCTTTTTAGCCATTTTAGCTGTGAAACCTAATTGAATTATCTTGGATTTCATTGAAAAGTACTAATCCTCCAATTAAAGCTTCATTCCAAACTTGAAGCTGTTCAATAGTAGATAGTTTCATGAGGGTATGGTATTGCAGATATTAAATGATTGGATTTGAATGCAAATAGCCACTATCTAAAATGCACTGGTCAATGTAGAGGGGAAAAAAATTGAACATGATACGTTAAGGGTAGAACTGCAATTGATTTTTTTTTAATCCTCTGGCACAGTAACAGATACATTTCCAGAAGTGTCACCATGTTTCTGAGCCTCTGAAAAGAAGGTACCCTGAAAATGATGGGGTTTTCAATGAGTCTCAGTTTTGTTGTGTTTGGAAGTACAATCTGTGAGACACTGAATATCAGCCATTTTCAAGTACAAATAGCTTTATTCAAATTTTGTGTGAACAAAAGTTCAATGTCGGTGGTATGCACCTCAACCACAAAACACATTTTTTAAAGAACAGTTCCACCCAGGAGTTCACCTTTACTTGCTGGAAGCATATTTTAGGCTTAAAAATAATATACAATTTGATGAGGTGTAAAGCTGGCGTGGTGCGCAAATGGAGCGGGAATAAGGTACTGCTGTGCTTTAAGCTCATCTTGTGCTGCAAAGTGCTGGTGATAGGAAAACATGGATTTCAGATTGGCGATAAACTACTGAGGGTTGCTGGAGCTGGTGGTCAAATGAGGCCAAAAGAGGCATGTTTGGGTAAAAAGCAGACCCACTGCAGCCCCCTGGAGAGCAGACCAGCTGCCCATGGGGATTTTCTCCTCCTGTTTCCACCCTAAAAACACAAGCCCCCACCCTCTCCAACCTCCCAGTGAATTGCTCGGGTGTTGAAGCACCTCTAGAGTTAGTTGAGGAAAATACAGGAATCGAATTATGACTACTGAATCCATCAACCAGCAAAAGAAAAAACAGATAAGATTATTGGTTTAAAAATCCTATTATTAGGACAGCCTGGAGTTTGGTGACATCAATGAATACTCGTTATGAAAGCCGCCTCACTGTGCCTGTGCTGGGAAACAACCCCGTGGGGTTTCATTCTGTCCTAGCTTGAAGGGAAGGGAATAAATTCAGATGCTCACAATGACAGTATTAGAGTTTTAAATGACTCATATGCTTTATGCTAGATTTCTTCATAGGGTTAGTTGTAGTCTCTAATATCTAAATTAAGCTAATAACATAATTTGTAATGTTTATTATCCAGCAGACTGGTTGAAATATTACTAAATTACACTGGAGATGGAAGTGTCAATAAATGATAAAACCCAAGACCTATGAAGGGACGGATGTTCAGTAGGCATAGCAGTGTGGGGTTTTTTGTTTGCCTTTGGCAAAGAACAGCTTGTTATATTACTATTCAAATTTTGGCTTGAGCTTAGCTTCTTTTCAGTGAAAAATCATTTTTCTTCTGAAGTTTATTTGACCCTAAAGCATATATCTGTAAAATACTTAGGTCACCATGTTTCTAAAATCTGAACTAATATTGTTAGCAGAGCCAAAATGTTATTCATTTTCTCCTTCAAACTACAACACTTACATAGATAAAGGTAGTGACATTTAATTATGGTGTTGAACAAGATGGTAAAGCTCAGGCCTTCCATGAACATTTGCTTTCATATTCCACAATGTAATAATATTTTTAGCTTAGAGCATAAACACACCAAACATATCCTGCTAGTTAGAAACTGATGTGAAAAGAAATGCAACAAAAGCAATCCTGAAGCCAGTTCTGGCAATTCAATCATTTGCCTTGCTGCAACTAGAGGAGAACTTAAGAATGACGGGTCCTGGATCCAAGTACTTGAGAGAGTGTAGATGAGATGTGTGGTGGACAATAGATAGACCATAGCTTCACCTCCTTGGTCAACAGGTCAAAAGGAAGTGGAATAGGTCAGACTGACTATTCTTGGTGCCTCTGGAGTGATGTTTAAGACATGATTCCCTACTGACACATTTAGGTGACAGACCTCCCTTTGTGCCTTTACATTAAAAATGATTTGCAGTGAGGTTTTCTGACATCTGAGCATCACTGGGGAGGAGTGAAGAGACTGGCTCTATTTCCACAAGTGCTCTGGAATGTCAGTACAAGTAGGGATACAAGGTGTCACCCTGCTAGAGAAGGGGTGACTATCACAGGCTGAAGACTGGCTGGAGGGGAGGCCAGCCCGGATTGGTGGGGCATTATTTAAACCAGACCATGACCCCCTCTCAATAGTCTTGTGGTCCTTAAATAGCAAAATCACCAACTGGTTTAAGCCAGGTGACTTCATTCACCACGCACTGACCTGTCGCCCCTAATTCCCACGGCTGTCAGTGTTAAGAGTATCTTCACCTTTTAGCAGCTGCTGAAGGGGAAAGGTTTGCTTGGTGACACCAGTTTGTGAATTCCCATGCCATATCCCGGGGAAAATTCCTCTGAATAATACCAAAGAAAGGCTATTAACATTTGAAAGTGAAATGCTCTCGCAGAATGTTTTCCCTTCCACAGAGCATGGCTGCAAATGACTTCTATACTCTCACTTCTATCTTCAGCAGTAGCAAATGTCGTTTATTGGGGATATCTTAAATTTGCAGAGCCCCTTGCAATGTATCTGCTAAATGTTTCTGGTTTGCAAAGAAAACAATACCCTGGCTCTTATCAATATCACTCAGGCACTCATTTATGCAAGCAAGAAAAGATGTATGTATCTATCCAAGGGCACAGGAACCCAAAGCACTGGAATTTTGAATTATAGGACTATCAGAATACACTGGCCTTTTTCTAGCTACCCCCTGTGAGCTCCTGCGTGACTTTTCTCAGAACAATAAGATTGCATCTCAGATGTTCTTGGGAAAGACAGATCTGCTGGAAGAAATAAAAACAGAAGCAAAAAGGTAATCTGCTTCTTTGGGGCGACTGAGTCTCAAGAGCACAATAGAGAATACCGTTAATATTTTGAAAACACTGATAAGACTGTGACCACTTCTCTCATTCTTGTAAGTAGTGAATTTCTGGAAGACATTCATTCAGCTATTCTTGAAGTCTGGTTTAGAGGAGAAAGCGGAAAATAAGTAAGGATGGAATTCTTCAACCGACTAAAAATAATGCTTTGATGTTTTTTTTTTTACCCCAGAAAGAGTTCTTTGACCTACATTTTATGGCTATTGGTGAGATCAAGATATAAAAATATAAAAATAGAACAAGCGTTGCAGCATTTTTTCCTCACCAAGTGCAAAAGCACAGTTCAGCCTGTGGAATCTTGCTGAGTTTGCTATGCTCATCTGGTAGATCCAAGAATTTCCCTTTGTGTGAATGAGTTTTGGCTGAGTGTAAGAACTTTTTGCATAGCTTAGGAAAAAAAAAATCCATGTTCATGTCTCAATTTGATGGAGTACGCCTCATGCTTACTTCAGTTGTGGCAGCAGAATGAGACATATGGTTCTTGAGTCAGCTGCCATGCACTCAAGCAACATCAGTCAATCACAACGTTTCTTGACATCACTAGCTCTTACTGAGAAACGTCCTGAACATCTCATGCAAGTGTATTAGAAGAAACAGATGAGATAGGTGCAGTCCTTTCACTGCTTCTTTTTTTTTAATAAAACTTTTGGAAACTTTCATATGACTCACTGGACAAGATATTGTCTTTATCTCAAGAGCTCAGATGGTCTGAAAACAAGTAGAATGAAGAAAATAAAATGAAAAATGATGAGTTGTTTTATACAGCACTGCTGAAGGACTTTCTGTACTTAGTTGGCCATCTTGCACTTATTACAAGAAAAAATCTCAAAAAAAGGAGTGGATTTGTGAAAGAGATCTCCGCATTATCTAATATAACTCAATTTGTGTTAGGCAGGTGGAGTCATAAGATAACATTTCTTTAAGACGTTCTCCAGATCTGCATTTGACCATATTGTAAAAATCAGTCCAAGGCTTCATAATAAGGTTGGGAAAAGTGCACGCTGGGGGACAAGGGAAGACCTTATCATCCTTGTTCTCACCCTTGAGAGGGTGAAGTTCAATCCTGCAACCGCAATGGGTAAATCTGGAGAAGTGAGGGTGGAGAGCAGTGAAAGCGCGGATGGCTGGACAGCTGTTAGGGGGCACAGGGACATGGGCAGTCTCTGCTGATAGCTCCTCAGTGTCTCTTGATGTGGAAGAGAGCCCAGAGGGATTTAGGAGGTGTTGTGAGGTTTTGTGGGGGGCATTGATTTCTTTCTTCTCTTTCTTCTGAAAGACCACTTTTGACCAGCCACCTCGTAAGCAATTTGGAGACTGCTCTGTTGCATTCCCTCAGTCATCTATTTTTATGCTAATTCTAGATACTCTTTGCTGGTCCTGTTTGTGGACCTCCCATCTGTCTCTCCCTTGGATTCTCACTGATCAGTTCCCATCTTTCTTGAAACGCAATACTCAAACCATACTCACAATTCCAGACAAGGCTTCCCTTCCTATGTTTTACAGGCTGTATTTTCTCTTCGTCGTTCCCTGTGTAGACATTACATAATACTTATACACTGAGATGGAGTTTGCTTTTTTCGTAACAACTTAGCACTGCTGACTTGTACGTTGTTTTTTTTTTCCAGCAGGAAATCTCCTCGGTTAAAACACTTTCAAAGTCATAGTATTTTGTGGGAGAATGTAACTCAGTTTGTCCCTTTGCCAGTAAGGACTAAACTAAGCTGATTTCAAATTGAAGAGAGTGCACACAAATAGCTCAGCTGACGTGCAGCAATCTGATTTACGCCTCTCTGGTTCAAGGTTAGAGCCTAAGAAAGTCTTTTCTGAAAATAACTGAAGTGGATACTATTGAAAGTTTTGCTCCAGAGCAAATAGACTGCAGCTGAAGAACCGGGTCTGAACATTTCTGAAGTCCTACTGAACTCAAAAGTAAAATCTATTGATTTTTTCTTTCTATTCCTTAACCATTCTGAATTGCACAGTGTTTATCAAATATGCAATACTACACTGGGGACGTTTTCTGCAGGGGCTGACTACAGAAGGTCAAGTGCATGACAGAGTCAGAGAGGCTTTTTGCTGGGAATGGACATCCTGTCATTTTCCAAATCAGACACTGACAAACCCCACCACAGAGATATTTTCAGGCAAGGGCTTCCTGACAAGCTCATAGCTTCCATCCCCATTATTAATAGCTTCCTCTTTCCCCAGGTTTCGTGACGGCCTTCAGACAAGGAAGCTTCTACATGAATACAATTAGCATTTGCCATGGATCAGTTCATCTGTCCAGAATCACTCACTTGTATTAGAACAAGATCGATGTTCAGAATGATGGACGTCAATGTCCTCCAGCCCTTCAAGCAGGGCTTGGTCAGGGCTGCCTCCTGCCTCAACAATTAACAGCAGCGTTACAGCAGAGAACGCAAGAGCGAGTCAAGCTTCTCCTGGGAGGATCACCACACTCTCTTCCCCTAGAAGAAGGTCTTCTGTTGCTAATACCTGTTATGCTCCTGAGGGTTGATAGAGAGGGTAACAGAGATTGTTGCACACCAGCAGAAAGGATTAGGATATTTTGGGCTTGGAGCTTATTTTTGCAACCTGCATAATTTATGGAAGACAAACTGGCTGGCAGTGTAGCAGTCCCAGACTGGGAGTTCTGCTGTTGGCCACCGTCAAAGGTCTGGTCCTCTGGGTGTTGATCGTCCTTGTTTTGTTCCTTTTCCCATTTGGAGCTGGTGTAACTAGTTCATAACATGTCTAAAGTGCCCCCCAGACCAGCACTGACAATGACAGGTGCCACCTTTAGTCACATGGAGAATGTCCTTTTTGTATCGTCCCTCTTTCAGTCAAAGGGAGGCAAAGCACGCAGGGAGAAGTGACATCTTTGATCAGCCCGGCTGATGTGGTTGGCAGGGGGAGCAGAGAAACGTTCAGGCGTGGAGATCTCCTGCAGGGTAAAACTGCTCCGGGCTCTGCCCATGTTTCCTGACAAATCAGTTCCCCTCAGTGCAACTGAGGTTGTCCATATTGTCTCCAATTTATTTAGGATGGAAAGTTTTGTCTGCCTGGTTTGGTATGCACACAGTAACTGCCTCGGTTGTGGGTCTGAAGCCTCTATCCCTTTTAGAAGATATTTTATTATGATAGCTGCAGTGGCTGAAGCTGGCGGAACGCACGGTGTGTTTCATCTTCTTCTTCAACACTATCGGCAAGGCAGATAAAAGCAGCAGTGAGTGGTGTCTCATAGTGGCTATTCTTCCCTTTCCCTTTTGAAGCTTTGCATGTAGACACAGAGTAATTATACTGTAACTGATTATATCATAGCGCTACCTGGTGTGACACTGTATTAGCGGAGCAGGAGGAGCACAGGGACCTCGCCTAAACAGCCTCCTCTCCATACCCTCCCGTTGCTTTTGAACTGTATCCTTCAGACAGTGTAATTCTTCTGTTAGCACAGGGCTGTCATCCGAGCAACCATATTCATTACAAACATCACGAAGAGGTGCAGATCAGCATATTTATGTGGCCTCCAAAGTGCATCAGTAGAAACGTGAAAGGAACTAAGAGGATGTGTATGGACACATGCATTGTCCACGTGATCCTCGATTACATTGCACTGAAATTGGACCTTTTGGTCTTTACTATGTGCTTTAAATTTACTATTGAATATCAGGAAATAGCCTCTAACCTGTGCTGTATATATTTTCTGAACCCTTCTAGCCTCTGGCAGCAGAGGAGTAAATGTGATGTTCCCTTCCAGTCTCACAGGACTTGTGTTCCTATCTAGGTGCAAAGAGATAATATGTATAGAGCTGTGATCCAGACGATGACTTCATTTATCTTCTGTCTCTGCCCCCTCGACTCTAACCATGAACCACCTCTGCACCCTGAATACAGCAGAGCTTTAAAAGCAGATGAGCCATAGTGCAGGACAGCCCTTTTTCACTTTTGTCAGAGAAAAACTGACACTAAAACTCTTTCCACTCGAGCACAGTTTCCTACAGTTAACTAAGATTGTACAAATCTGGGTAAAATCTTTGTAGCCAAAATCCTTTAAAAAAGTGGAAGTCAACCCCCAAAAAAGAATTAAATAGTTGGTGTTGGGTTTACATTTCCAGTGTGTCTCTGTGAGAATATACAGACAAAATGAGTTGGATTAGCTGAAGACAAGAGTTACAGAGTTAGAGAGTTACAGTCAAGAGTTTGCCCCCTCTTCCCTCCTTACGAGTGCAGATGTTGTGTTTTTGAATAAGAACATCCGTCCTGGGTTTAATGGGCTTTAACTAAAATCTCTTAAATACATACTTCTATGCTAAATGCCCCTTGCAGACGTACCCATATTAAGGCTCACAAGTCAAGGCGATAAATCCCCTAATAAGGTACGTTGTGGTGCATTAGTCTCAGTATAATCTGCTTTCACATCTAAGGTATTGAGAGCTGGCAGCTAGCCACAAAATTGAGACAGCATCCTTCATTAGGGCTTGATAAATCTTACAGATGTGTACGGCAGTGTTTGAGGAAGCAGAGTTAAGGGCTCTTCATGTTCATAAGAGGGTGCTTTTGTTGGGCTTTGTTTTGGAAAGAAAAGTGGTGTTTCACACTCAGAACACAAACAAGACTTGGAGTTTCAAGAAATTCATTTAGGAGGAAAGCTTAACGGAGATAATTAAAGCACAGCTTGACTAAGCTTGATAAAAAGCAACCTAATGGTCTACAAATTTCTTAAAGTTGATGTATGCTTCAGCATTTACTCATATTGAGGAGCATTTACTCATGCTTGTCAAGGTCTTGAAGTCTATGTTATTAATCACTGAGGTCAGCCTCCAAGAGAAAGATGTACGACTGAAATCCAGCACATTTCCAGGTAAATGCTTTTCATAGTGAATGAATGATGTACAAAATGACCCAAATGAGAAAGAACTGAGATGACATAATGTAATAGGATATCGCTAGGAGTAATGAGATGAAAGTATTGGAAAATATTGAGCACTTGGGATTTTTAAATTTAGATCGGACAAAATATTTATAAAAATAGCCAAAAGGATATTCTTATGCTATGGACCACATAGGATGAATTAAATATTAACCGTCATAACTGGAATAGTTATAGGGTATCAGTGTGGGGATAGCTTGTGATTCTTAAAGATTTAATTCATCCCAGTACAATGCATTGCACTGAAGATCAAACCCAGGTGTTTGCTGGAAGCTGGAGAAGGTCAGGTTCAGCCTAGGTTCCCGTGATGGTCATCCCTGCCTACTGGAACCAGCTGCCAAAGGGTAGGGAGTGTTCTCCAGCATTAGACAGCTTTACGTTGAGACTGGATGACTGGACTTGCCTGGGGATACTCCTTGCTTTGTGTTGCTGCAGTCCAGATAACCATACCTGCCTGTTGTACTTTGAAACATCTGATGCCCGCTAGATCTGAATCTCTTGGTTCAAACTCTCCTTCTGCTTCACTGTTGACTCAGTGCTGAGCTGTTCCATCTGTGAGAGCAGCGAAGGTCAGCGAGCTGGACAGGGACTCGGGTGATCAAATGGATTTCTCCTGGTGGCTCAGGCTTGGCTCCCTGCCCCTCTCCAAATCCAATCCAGCTTGTCAATACACTAAATAAAAGCTAGAAAGGAAAATAAGGCAGGTAATAATTGTGTCTGTCAAACATCTGTTGTTGCTGGAAGTGGAGAGGGAGTGATCTCAAGTCTGTTTCTATCAGCAGGTGTTCACTGCCGGTCCTCCAGTAAGCTGGAAATTCAGGATGAATTTCTGTGTGTTTATCTGCAACCTGATATTAAACAAATTGAGTTAACTTTAGAATAGATTGTCTTGCCATCTTAGTGGATGCAATGCAGAAACTCTCCCAATGCAGACTACAATTAAAATGGTGAAGGAGGAAGATAAATCTGAGATGGAATAATAAGAAGAAAGTCAATAAGTGTCAAGCAAGAACTCTACTCACTGCCCCAACATAGAATGAAGGACTCCAGGTGGAACATGGACATCGTTTGATCTTGGGTGTAGTCTTATTCTACTTGTGCAGAGGAAAAATTCCCCAATTGAAAGTGTGACCCCTAAAAGCAAAGGAGAGGGAGCAGGTAAGACAAGTGGTAGCTAGGAGGCTCTGCGGTTGTTCTTGAACTGGAAAGAGCTCAGAATACTGAAAAATATTTTCAGAGCTTTTTTTCTTTCTATATTTGAAAACACTTAGGAAAAAATAATTTGTAGGGAGATTTTGCTGTTGTTAAACATATCTTCAACCACACCAGCTCAGATGTGGCATCTGAGGATCATCTATATTGCCTCCTGATTTTTTTCCCCTTTGGATTTTTCTCAGCCTCTTTCCCATTCTTTCATTTTAGTGAATTTCAAACCAGACAAACTACTGGCTTTGAAGAGACCCGATGCTTGAGAGGGACACCCCAGCACTGACCGCTCACGACATCATTGGAAGGTGGTGGAATCACCAGCTGGTGGTTGCTGCTGTGCAGCACGTGCCTGCATAGCCCTGGCTGGCAAACAGCTGTCCCTGGGAAGAGCAGGTTGTGCCTCTCTGAGGTTAAATCCCATCCTTTGGACAGCAGAGCCAAAAGACTGGGGAGAGACTCTGAAATCCTCAGATGGCATAAAGTTCCTGGTTCTTGGTGAGCACAGAAGAGCAATAGGAAGCTCTGGAGCATGTCGATGTTTCCTGGCATGGGAACACTGAGAGCCTTCCTCCTCGTAGGAGGATCCTCAGAGCAACCTGCCATCAGAATCCCACCACTCCCTTGAAGGGTAGTGGGGGGTGTTTGCAAAGTGACAGATACGAGGTGTACTCAAGCCCACTGAGCTAAAAACTGCTCTGAAGATCTTCCCTGAAATGCTTTTCGCCTGCAACATGTTTTCTTTAGCAGTTTGAGATGTGAAATTTGGTCTTGCAAGCAGGCGTTAGTGGCTTCCCAAGCCTCCATCCCTTGCAGTTGCCTCCTTCCATGCACAACTCCTGCCCACTATGTCCAGCTGCACTTTGCAGATAAGCTGCCAGGTAGTGCAGCCTCAGCATAAACAAAATAAATGCCTGTGATGGACTACAATTTTAGCCAAGGATGAAGATTCCCTTCCTTGAGGAGCAAGATGTGAAGTCAGGTTCTCCAAACCAGCCCCTGGAAAACTTCTGCATCTCCTCTGGCCGCAGAGGAGGCTGGGGGGGCCGGCCAGATAACACACCTCCTTGTATTAGGCTGCATGAGTAGCCCTAGGATCCACTAAAGATCCCAGGGAACCACAATAACAGTCAGGAGAGGCTGGCAGTACAACTGCTCCTACCCTTCCTCTTTGCTCAACCACATGGCTTTGATGCCAAAAGCAAGAAATGACCCTGCCAGCTTCTCCCCACCTCTGCGCCCCAAGAGGCTGCATCCTTCCCTCCTGGCTCACAGTGGAGGCTCCAAAGCCAAAGTACCTCTGTGGTGAAGTGCAAACCGCTCCAGGATCTGACCGTACGCTTCCCTTTCTCGCTGGCTGTGCTTCAGTTCTTATGAAAGTGGAGGTGTCTCTCCTGCTACTTGAAAACCAGATGAGGAAAAAATTAGAAAAGAAATGTCAGAAGAGTGGCAAAGTAGAAATTACTCCAGAATATCTTTATGTTTAAAATATTTTGGTAAAAAAAAACCAACTTTTTCCTATCCCAACATCTTTCTTGTAAAATCTTTGGAGTTAAAATAATTCCAGAATTCTCAGTGCTGTTTTACTTTGTGTTTCACCTGCATATATGAACAACCATAGCAGGGAATTTTCTCCCCAGTTTCTAACCAAGAAGGACGTGCGAGCAGTGATAAGTCACAAAAATCTTCTGTGACTTTAGGGAGATCAATTAATTTACCCCATGCTTTGTTTCCCCATCTGTCAAAGAGGAGAACACTTTGCCAAGCCCAAAGAGTCTCATGTAAATAACATCAGTGGCTGCAAGATGCTTAAATCCTGATGCAGGGAGAGCCATAAAAGCTTCTAGATAGTTTGTGTCTTCAACTTCAGAAAACAAAGAAGGGTAAGGACTGGCTAGGTGTAAAGTCTGGGAAAAAAGACAGAAATTAATACCCTGCTTATTCATATCCTGAGTCCTAAAAGTGACAGAAAATAGTTGTTCACAGAAGTTGCAGCACTCACTAAGTTTATCACAATTACGTGTTCTTGAGAAACCACAGATTACCAACACAAAGTAGGAATGTTGTCTAAAATGGGTAAGTAAAATTACTACAATAAATCCTCCATCACCCTATGAAATACTCAGCTGAAGGTTGCAAACACTGAAGTATTTAAAGAAAACACTATTTTACAAGAAATTGTTGCCTTGACTGCGTGTGAATCTCATTGGGAAATGTGTCATTTCATTTCTGACATTTGTTCTGTGGAGAGAAGAAAAAAATCTGTTAAAAACTTCACAAAGATAAGCAGTGGTAAAATTACCAACCCAGGATTCTTCAATAAAATGCTATAACAAGAAGGAACCAAGGGCAGAGAAGACAAACTTCTTATGTAAGGTATGAATCTCCATGCTCTTACGTAGGATGCTACAGCCACAAATTAAACATATTTGACAAGAAATCCTACTTGCCAAGAGCAATTTTTTTCTGTTAAAGGGAAAAGCTACTTTGCTTCTCAAGCGTAGCAGCCACTGGGAAGTTCAACTAGTATGAAGCTGAAGAAGAGAAACAGTAAAACAAAGCTGATAAGCCTTAAAAAAGGTTGTAGGCAAGGTACGCCCTTCTCTAGAGGCTCGCATCCATCACAAAGTCGATTTAACGCTTGTTTAAGGCTCTGCCTTGAGCACTAAAGCGGTACTGCCCATCGTGTAACTGGATGAAATATCTACTATATCATAGAGCGTTATATCTGCATCCAGACCGGGGTTAAGCTTCACCCGGACCTCAGCAAGGACACAGCACCTGCTGGGAAGGGATTAGCAGTGGAAAAGCACAGTTATTAAACCTCTTATGGATGAGGCTCTGATGGAGGCATCATCTCAGCTCCCAGCATCTGCCCTGGTGCAGGATCATCTCCAGTGGAGCTGATCACTCCTGTGGGCTATCCTGGTTTCTCCCAGGAGCGAGGAGCTGGAGAGGTGCACCCTCACCGCTGGCTGCCCAAGGGCAGTGCCGAATAATCCGGGTGAGCGAAAGCTCCTGTTGCCACCAGCTGCAGTGCTTTCTGATGGAAAGCCGAGAGCAAACCTCAGAAGGGGAGAGCGCAAATCAAAGAGGTTTTAAGAAAAAACCTGCATTTTTCTATGCATACCACGGGTTGCATCCATCTCTTCCTTCCTTTCACCCCAGCCTCTGTCCTACAGAGTAAGTGGCTCGCTTTCAAAGGACTATTTCGTGGGTGACTACATAAGTTAGCAGGAATTACACATGGCTTAAACGTCAAGCATATTCCTGAGACACCACAGTGAGCAAATACGGATTAAAAATCCATTTAATTACCCAGGGAAGAGCCAGGATGAGTCGCAGTCTCACAGCTGCTTGTTCATGCATTGTCAGGGCCGTAATAAGTGTTACATTCACATCCAGGCTGGGATGAAGGCTGAGAGATGTCTCTGCCTGAACTTCTTTATTACTGCAGCCCGGATAATTTGGTGTAAGGTCACGGCCCTTCGTGTTTTCATTAAGTCTCTCTTCAGTGCGAATGACCTTAATAATCATATTTGGCATGTATACAGCATTTCCAAGATACAGAAACCAAAGCCTTGTGAGGCTTGTATGGCGTATGGCAAGGGAAGGCAGGCCAAGAAGCACATGTGGACTGCCTTAAAATGAAGGAGTGTTATGTTGTTCGTGACAAACATTGTCCGATTAATCTGTCGTGATCGCACCCCGGTTTCAGCTATTCATTTCCATGAGCTGTGCTACCAGCTTCCAACCTGTCCAGCTGCCAGCTGGACCCTGCGAGTTTAAGTGACAAGCTCCGAGTTGCTTCCATTTTTGGTACAGGACAAATGACATAGGCATGTCCTTCTGCTGCCGATGAGACCGGGTGCCTCAGCCAAAGCTCACTAACTAAGCAGTTTTTAGTAATCACTTCAAATCTTGATTAGTCGGGTTAGTGGGTGGAATGATTACTAAACACCATCAGGGTGTAAAATAAGTGCATTGCACCTCCTTGTCTGGTGCTTTTCAGGAAAAAATTATGACCAGCCGGTTGAAGATGAGTCTTTCACCTACCAGCGAACTTTTCAGGGTGTATAGGTTCTGTTTTCCGTGTCTGAGTTTGGGTTTGATTTCCCCCAGCTGGTTTTCCAAATGCTGGAACCCACCTGCAAAGGCAGGTTATCGACATGGGGAGGACAGAAAATGTGTTTTCAGGCTGCTGAAGTATAAATCAGAAATATTTTGAAAAGTAGGATTAAGCCCCGCTCTCTTGTATATTAATAACAGCGATAATCTCAGCTAATGCACTGTCGCATGTTTTTAGAAGTGGGAGTTTTGAATACTTTCGGGGGCACATTGTTCCAAAGAAAATTTCATTTAAAGTTGACCAGCCTGAGTCACGGTTTGAAATGTGGCATTCGAAAAACAAATGTATCCATCTCTACCAAGTTTTATCTCCCAGTCTCTCTGATGAGAGCATTTTCAAGTCCCTGAAGCAGAAAATAAAGAGGTGAAACTAGAGCTGCAGGAGTGAGGTTTTGTTTCAAGGATCAAAACAGGACCTCACCAGAAATCAATACGAATTTCCAATTTAACACGAAGGAAATATTTTGACTACAAAGAAGTAAATAAAAAGTAAATAAATGTTTTCTAGATGTTGGTCTCAAAAATCATAGTCTCATAAAAACTACAAACATTAAAGTGAAACTTGCTGGTCACTGTAATAGAGCTTTTTTTCGGTAAACAGCTGGCTTTTGTTATGTAGTGCGAGGAAAGATAGCAGCGCTTCTTTTTCAGCATTGTTATCAACTCACAATCGAGGCTTCACAGAACACAGTGTGCCAGCAAAATGGGCACAATACTCCCCAGGGACAGAAATTAAATAAGTATTGATAGAGCATTTCAAAAGAGTGAATTGAAATATTTTAAATAGAAGACATAGCTGATAAAAAAAACCTGTGTAATGTTTGTTCTTCATACAGTAAGACATGCAAAGTGCCAGGAAGAATCCAAGAAGACATATTCTACCCATTAACCAAACACTTACTAGCAATAGCGAGCCTGCTAATGAGACTGGCTCACTTCAGCACCAAAGCGAATTTGACTGTTGAATTTAATAATGAGGCTATTATGTTCCACAAATTGGCACATGCGCATAGAGATTGTTTTTAATATTTCATTTTTTTGCGTCTGCTTCTCATTAAAAGCAAAGCAATAAATTGAAGTGAATTTGTCTGCAGACTTAATTTCCTAACAGAACCAAAGGCTGCAAGTTATTTCCATTAGAAGACAGCTAAAGCGCTAGCAGAAGCCATGAAAAGGAATACATGCAGAAAACACAACCTAAATCATATTATATTGCAGGTAATACAGGCGTGGGAAGGACTGCTTCCAGCTTGTCTGAGCAGGAGAAACAAATGCAAGGGACACAGGCAGTCTTCTGTGGTCCGAGACCCACAAGGATTATGCAAAACTGACGTTCTAACTTGAGAGTAGGAAGCATTTCTTTACTGAGAGGGTGGTCAAAGACTGGAACAGGCTTCCTAGAGCGGTGGTCGATGCCCCCAGCCTGTCAGTGTTAAAGAGGCATTTGGCCAATGCCCTTAATAACATGATTTAACTTTTGGTCAGCCCTGAAGTGGTCAGGCAGTGGGACTAGATGATCGGTGTGGGTCCCTTCTGAAATCTATTCTATTCTATTCTATTCTATTCTATTCTATTCTATTCTATTCTATTCTATTCTATTCTGTCCTGTCCTGTCCTGTCCTGTCCTGTTCTATTCTATTCTATTCTATTCTATTCTATTCTATTCTATTCTATTCTATTCTATTCTATTCTATTCTATTCTATTCTATTCTATTCTAAAATGCTGCTTTAGGACAGGAATAAGATCTAAACGGGTGTCTACATGGTCCTCGTGCTCTATGTCCCCTCTGTGTGAACCTGCAGGTGGGTAGAAGCATCTGCAAGCAGTACTGTAGGGAACACACCAGCTCACACCATTAATGCCTCAGGGCTGATGTGGCCAAGGTTGTAGGCTCCATGCCTTCACTCCACCTCTCCTGGGAAGGACAGAACTTTGTTTCAAAGATGAGAGAAAAGTTGAAAATACCAGCTGATCCTCACAGGCACTGTTTGTCCCTAAGGCAGGAGCACAGCCACCTCTTTATCAACACGCTGGACAAAGTGGATAGTGATCAGCATTGACAAATCTGGTTTGTTTTCCTCACTTGTTCTCTGTGAGGTGACTCACATTAAGGTCTTCCTGTGGTGTAGGTGCATACCGTGCATCACTGTAGATTTGAGCTATTTGAAGTATCTTTGGTGAAACCCTGGCACAAAAGGTGCAGGATTCTTTGCAGGTTTTTCTAATACCTCCGGCTTCTCTTACTTCCCAACTTATTTTCATGCTTTGGAAAAGCTTTTGTTGTTGCTTCTATTTGGTAGAGACAACAGGTTAAGCGCCAAAAACCCCTTGACTGGGTTTTGTTCTAAGCAGCTCATAGCCTTTTCCCCTGAGAGTGATGCCGTAAACAAGAGATTGCACCAAAGGGCTGGTCGAGGCATGGATTTGTCTGTCCCGGGCAGTACAGGGTGTGTGAAAACCTTCCTGGCCTGCACTGAAACAACTGAGATCTTGCAAGACTTTCTGACTCAACAATTTCTAAAAAATTGTTTGGCTCACCAGAAATATTATCATTCAGCTTTGAGTGTTTCTCAGACAACATGAAAGAAACACTTGTTTAGAGTTATATCAGATGCCAGGGAATGTTATTACTTCTACACTCCATGTCTTTTCGCTGGAGAGCACTTGTAAGTCAAAGATTTTCTTCCTACCCTTCTCCTTGGAGAGAGCAGCAAGATCTTGATTTGAATCCTAAAACGTGCAGTAGTTTACCAAATACTTGATTTTACCCAGTTGCTGCTATTATCCCTTCCAATCCTGCAACAAGTCCCCAAGCTTGTAAATATTTGTCATCAGAGCTCAGGAGCTTTCTATTTAATAAATCTTCTCTCCTTATTTAATAAAGACTGTTCGATTAAATGATTTGCCTGTGTTTACGTGTGCATAATGAGGAATCTGGCAGAAAACCAAACAGGTTTGCAGGCTTCAGGTGCTGGCTGCTGCTCCCATTAATAACTACAAAATGAATAATGAATCATTAGGTAACTCACCTAGTCCCTTTGCTTCCCGGTCACAACAGTACAACAAAAAGCCACCCGTGGAGGTCACAAAAGACCCCGTTGACTTCAGCAGCTCCGATCCTCAGCCCACAGAGCACATTTGTGAAAGGGCCAGCACCAGTGCCATCTCCATTTCAGTGTTTGAGCACCTCAGCACTATAGACATACTTCGGGGAGGAGGACATTTATGTAGAACGTGTGTTTTGTACCACTAAACTCTGAAGAATTTTGGTGACGTTTCCTTAGAAGATAGCTGGAAAATATTACGTGCTTCCTACTAATTCATTAATAATAATGGCCTGTTCATTACACCAGTAGAAGATGAGAAATTTTAACATAAAATCAGTCTTTTCCTGCCAGATCTGGACTCCCTGTGTGTTGCGTGTGGTCCTATCACTTGTTTAGGATGGCCGTGTAATGCAGAGGAGCAGAACCTTTTACAGAAGTTCTGCCTTAGGATCAGGTGCATAATGCAGCAAAATATGAGAATTCAGAGAAATATCTTCATCTGAGCTACAGGTATGCAAACACCTGGTTTTCAAAATACAGCGTCTCACATTTCTCCTAACAGATGTAAGCACAAGATTAAGAGAGGAAAGTCGCATTCTGAAGGAAACATGCTGCTTGTGCATCATCTCATTGAAAACAAAGCACCTTAATTAAATGAAAATGCATCTAATTATGTTTTATTATAGCCTATCAGAAAAAAATCCATGCAAACAATTCCAAACACAATACAGAGGAGTACACTGCTTTAAAACAGGAAAAAATGTGCACATACAAATGTCTTCCTACAAATATTCTGCAGTTAACCATTGGTGACCTCAAATGTTTTTCCTGTTTCGTCCCTTTGATGAAACCCAGCAATTCTTTGGGAAGGATTTGCTTTGCAGCTGGAATCCTGCCATTGTCCTCTTCATTTCAATATGATGGCAAAATTCTCTTCAAACATCACTTGAGTCTGTCTGAGAGACTTACAGGCTGCCAGTTAAAGACTACAGAGAAAAGCAGGATGTGGGCAAAATTATTTTAATAAATTATTCATCTTTAAAAACCACAGTCCCCAAAAAGCTTACAGAATCAGAGCTCCAGGACCATTCCTGTCTGCTCAGTACCACTTGTGCTGCTGGAGAGCAATCCATCCAGGACATGAGAAGGAAGGGGGACAGGGACGGTGGGGAACGATGGCACATGACACCAACATATCCCTCCATCCAACTGCTGGAAGGTCACAGAACCCTTCATCATCAACGAACTGAGCAAAAAGCAGTTTGAATACCTGCCACTGAGGCACGGCCCAACAGCAGGAAGGGCTCACTGATTTTAATGGTTGTTTAGAAAAAAAGGATCCCATCCAATGAAGTCCTCCTGATGGAAAATGAGCTTCTCGTTGAAAAGCTACATTGCCAGAAAAATCGGCTGAAAACCGCAAGATGCTGCTGGTACAAACAAAGCGGTGTATGCAAGAATTTGCCACATACAGATTAAGACCAGTGATTCTTGTTTGGTGCTGGGAAAACAGTACTCCAATGTCTGTAGAGAGTAGTAGAGGGGTTTATTCGGAGAGGACTAAGCTCTGTGTAAAGACAGACATTTCTATCAGAAGGACTGGGAAAAAAATCAAGGCTTTAATAACAGTTTGTCTACCAGATCTCGGGCTGAAGGAGCAATGAGTTTGCTCTGTGGCTATTGAGAACAGCTAATTTGAATGTCACGGAAAGAAAAGCAGTTTTCTTTACCAACCGAATTGCAAATAGCCGAGCAATGTTCGCTCAAGGTGGTGATGAGCAAACCCAGCCCCTTGGCTTGTGCTTTCTCCTCCAAAAGGGCTTCCGAGAGGCAGAGTGGGATGTTGGTGCATCCCCACGGCGGGGAGTAACCCAGGGCTGCTCAGTCATGACCAACTGGGAAGATCTTCACGCATCTCTGCTGCAGGCGATTCAACAATTTGACGACAGATGGGCCTGTAATTACAGCCCATTTGAGAGATTTTTAATGCACTGATTTGAAAGGCATTGATTTTTCTTCCTTGTAAGGAGAATTACAAAGAGAAGCGAAAACACCTCAACCTCGCTGTGATTCCCGCTGCCTGGCTTTTCACAGCATATTCTGCAGGCAAAGTGAAAACATTCGGCTTCAGCCAGCCAAACTGTGAATTTAATTGAATAGAGTAACTGTCTTCCAGTTAGAAGCTGAGCTGAAGCATGTTTTCTTTGAGCTTCAAAAATGCTTGGGCTGAATGCAAGCCAATCATTACCAAAAAAAAAAAAAAAAAAAGAAAAGTCCCTGCTGCACGTGGAGTTTCCAGGAGAAGCAAAGATTGGAAACCCAACCCCATGGCCATGGCCAGGGCTCACAAGGTGGAGGAGTGATAGATATCTGTAGCCAGTGTAGTCTGAAGCTTTGAACAGTGAAGGGCAGAAAATGGATCCATTTATTTCTATGGTAACATGAATAACTCAGGACTACACTACAGCCCAAATCTCAGCTGGATTTGAAAACTCCAAGCAATGAGCAACCACTGTCATCCAGCAAGCTCAATGATTTTTTTTCAAGGTAATATACTCGAGCTCTTACCCCATATACTTCCTTTTTTTCAAAACTGGTAATGTTAAAAAAAGTATGTTTAAAATCCTTAGAGGAAAACATACTGTAGCCTCCAGGCAGAGGCCGGAATTGACTCTTGGGAGCCAAAGCTTCACTTGCCACGAGTCCCAGCGTTGTAGCTTGCTGGGATGGGCGTCTTCACAACACGGCCATGCTGCGCCTTGGGGAATCTTGTAGGGATGAGGAATGAAGGTGTCTCTCAGCCCCAACTGGCTGTTTAACCAAGAACATACTTCCCTCTTTGCCATTGCCTCTGACTCGGGTTTTTTAAAATAAAGATACTCCTTCACCACTTGGGAAGATTTTGAAGCACCAAGGAGTCTCCTTCCAGCCTGGCAAAGTTATGCAGACTTGCCTGCTTTTCAATACTGATTTCATTGGTTTTGACATTAATCCTCTTGTGGTTATGAAAAGTCTGGGTCTAATTCTTAGCACACAACCAATTTCTATACCAATGGCTCCAGAAACGAACTAGGAGCAAACCATGCATCTTCTGCTCCTTTTCAGTTTCTCTGTTCTTCTGAGTTTGAAAGGTATCTCTGTTGCACCACTTCAGTCTTTCTAAGCAGAGACAATTCAACCCCAAGGTCTCAGTTTCAACACCTCCATCTAGTTCAAGCCAGGCTGGGACCCAAGTCTATCACTGAGGTGGTTTACACACTAATAATTCTTCCCTCGCCAGCAATCGGTCTCTGCTCCTTGCTGCCAGGTTGAACGGGAGAGGCTGCTGACATAAGTTCCCCAGGAGTTCTTCCTTCTAAAAATATTGATTGCAACTCATCCTTTCTGCTTCAGCTGAATTTTGACAAGGCAGTTTCAATAGCACAGGAGGAGCTTCCCGTGCAACCTGTCTATACAGCTCCCTTGGAGCTGTCGCCTCCCCGGTGTTACACATACGCACCGTTTTAAAATGTATTACTACCATTACATTTGTCAGCAGTTTCATCATCACTCGACGTTACAGTAGGAAATGCACTGTTCAGGGACCATGTTATGACACTGAATTTCTGCATGTGACAAGGAATGGCAAAATAAATAGACTTGTATCCAAGCTATGGCAACTTGAGAGGTGTTTTTACACAGAGTAGGACAAAAAAGATAGAATGCTGTTTAGGGCTTTTAGCTCAATATTAGATCTCTCTCCTCTCAATATTAGATCCCTCTCCTCTCTATAACCTCAACACAAAAATGTTAAAGATCTATAGACTATATAGCTATAAAATATAACATGCAGCAAAAAGGACAGACTCATTAGAACTTAAAAAAAGACTACTGTCCCATCACAGTTGTGTGTTTTTCCTCCACACGTCTCATCTGCCTCACACATTGACCCTCCCCACAACAAATCCGGGCCATCACCCTTCCCACGCGCCTCTGAAGCTCTGCGTGCCCAGCCTGTGCTGCCGGGTATCCGCGCCCACACTGGTGTGCTGGGAGTTATTTTTCCTCCCATGTTTATTCTATGGTTGGTGTAACTGATCTTTGATCTCTGACCAGGGGCATTAGCCATTAAAAGCACGATAACAGGTAGCGTTCTCAGATAGCCTTTGTGTTCCCTTGATTCAGCCCTGAAACGGAGTATCGTTGTTGACTTGAGTGGGTAAAGATTTTGACAAGCCTTGAGAGCTTTTGAAAATCCTGCCCCTGTCATAGCACAGATCCTGGTAAAAATACATTTGGCAAGGTGCTTATTTAGAAGAAGAGTGGTGTTTTCTGCAGGGAAACTTAGGGACCACTGTGTTTTCTCAGCAACTTTTTTTTATATCACAAATGATAATAAAATGCTGATAAAATACATGAGGGAAATTCATTAAATTAGCCCTATTTTGATTCAAGCTGATATTCACAGTGGGGCTATTGTATCACATTTTGCTTGGCATGTTTTCAAAGAAGGTAATCAAAATCTCCTCTTCTTTTCTGTTTATCATCCCAACTCTATTTTTATCAGATGACTCTCCCCATTGTCATGGCAAGAGCAGACTGGAGTCTTAGTTCAATTTAGCAATACATGACCATAAATACATCAGCAGATTGAATTGGAAAGTGACATGCCAAAAGCAGCTTTCTCCTTCTCTTTTTTTTTGCATTCACACATCTGACTCAATCACAGATCTCTAATTGAAAAGCCTCAGCAGTGGATTAAGATCATATACATTATTACGAAGCACGCTGCCTCGTGCATGCTGATGAAAACAGGAGCGCCTGGCAGGGCCCGGGGAGCCCTGAGCTCAGCTAAACCACACACCCCCGCTGCGCACACGGGGGCAAGCGGCGGAGCAAAGGGGCTTAGGTGACACTGGTACGGGTGTTTAGATATGCAATAAAGGAGGGAGGGAACAGGGCAGAGCGGGGAGAGCTATGTGTGACTTATTCACCTGCTGCATTCAAAGGGCAAAATATTTCAGCCCCTTCCTGCTCAGCAGAAGCCTGGTGAGGTCAATGGGAATTTAGGAGGGAGTAAAACAAATACCAAGATTAGCCTGACAGCCTGGATACTAAGCCCTGCATCTTTCCACCAGCTAGTAATTTTAGGGTCTGATTCATAGCCAGCTGGAGTAAAACATCCCCATATGGGATGTTAGGTCCCGTTCCCCATGGAGAGGTAGGATGCTGAGTCCGACCCTGTCACTCCGTCTTCCCTTATGCTCAGTGCCCAGGGACAGGTGCGTAAAATAAATGGGATGAAGATGACAGTCCCTTCTCATC
>VZSZ01005394.1:185257-233597 GCA_013398815.1 Ibidorhyncha struthersii | reverse complement strand
GGGAGCCTAAAGGGATGGGGGGAGAGGCAGGAGGGATGGGGACGGGGCGGACCGGGGCTTTGCGAAGCGCACCCCGCTTTTGAGGGCTCTCTGGGATGAACGAGGCAGCGGAGCGCTCGGTCCCGTTTGCGGTTTCCCCGAAGCAAGCGGCCACCCCGAGTTTGCCCTTCGTACGGGGCTTTCGCCGCTGGAGAGCGGAGTCACCCCGTCCTGGCTGGAGGGATGGCGGGGAGAGGACCCGCTGGCCGAGCGGAGGACGCGGTGTTTCAAGCAGGACAAGCCTTGCCGTTGCTTTAAAGCGGCCGCTTGGAAGGGAGGAGAAAGGCACCTGCGGGAGGGATGCGCAGGCACAGCCCGACACGACACCCGCTCGGCGCTGCTTGAGCCCCACCGTGACCCAAAAAGGTGGCAGAGCCCTGAACGGTGCCCAGCCTGGCACAGCGCGGGCCGGGGGCACGGAAAGCCATGGTGGGGTGTAGAGCTGAGCGCACGACGCTCCTTTCTGATAAAACACGGGAGGGAAGTGCCGGGGGTCGGATGTGCTCCAAGGAGGTCAGCAAGAAGCAGGTGGTCAAGGTCAAAGTGATGTCCTGGGAGTCGCCGTGGGTTTGGGTAACACCGTGTGTCCGTGTGCCTGGCTGGCTTACTGCGGCCCCCAGCACCTGCAGAACCAGGCACGGCTTGTTCCCTGTGCCCAGCTCAGGTGTTTCAAACTTGCAGGCTTGCGTTGGGGTAAACTACAGACTTTTTATAGTTTTGTGGTGGAGGAGACGTGCAGGTCACACCAGTCAGCCAGTACTTAGGGTGCTGGGATCGGTCTGTTAGTGCTGTTAGTTGGGAATCCCAGCTCCTGGGGAACCTTGTCACCTGGGCTCGGTGGATCAGCCCTGCTGGTGTGGGATGTGTCCCAGCTGGAGACCTCACACCTTGGGAAGTCCCCCTGCGCTGCTCCTCTCCTGAAGCTCCTCCACTTCACGCAGCGCAAGAAGCTATTACTGAGCTTGGTCTGATGCAGGGCTCTCCTGGAAGGGGTGACAGAGCCAAAGGGATCTGCGGTTGTTTCAGCTCTTGCTCAGTCTGGGAGCAGACACAGCCCATGGTTAAATGCTCCTCATCTGAACTGGTTTTGAATCTGTCACGTCCCTGAAATCAGTTGATGCCAATGGATTGCAGAGGAGAGCGGAGCAGAAGAGAAACACTTTGGTAAAACCCCCTGGTTACAGCGATGCGCCAGTGCGGTCGTTGGAGTTCAATCCCAGCCACACCTGCCCGGGTGTGAGCACGGAGGTGTTGGGATTCTCATTTTCCTCTGGCTGAAGTTGCTTAAATCAACTGATCAGATGCATGTGATTTACACAACTGTGTGGCAGGAGTAGCTCAGCCAAAGTGAGTAATCTCTGAGCGTAACAGCCTGAATTGTGGTTGGGGAAAAAAAGTATTTAGCAAATATTTGGCAAAAAGCAAAAGTGTTTTATGGGCTTTTTGTTTGCAAACTAAAAATAGGACCAGGTCATCAGGTAACATCTCTGCAGAGCGCTCTAGGAAACACTGGGCTGGCCCGAGCAGGGTGGTAACTAAGTTGAAAATACAGTTCCTAAAGATTTTGATAGTCCTAAAAGTGGCAAGACATTATTCAATTTTTACTTCAGTTGATCAGTGTTTACTACCAATACAGCTAGTCAAAACCAAAAACCGATTTAGTGCAACAAAGTTGTTTTGTTATGTCTTCTGTAGAGAAAAATCAATTGCTCTTGTTAGTTGGAGTGAGAAACACACCGTGAGAGATATCAACTAGCAGATTTCAACAAGGAGAAAGTTCCCATCTGAGCTGAATCCTTTTGCTTTTTTACCCCAGGTGGCGGTAATAGAGTAGGGAATGGGGAAACCCCAGAATTTTGCATATGAAATTATGAGATTTCTATGCTCTCAGGGTTAAGTACAAGACCGTTCTTATAACTGTAAGAAGTTGAAGCAGGTCTTGGCATGATGCTGCATTTCCCGCCTCCCCACGCAGAGCCCTGCCTGGGTGTTTGTGTTGTTTCAGAGCTGCTCTGCCAGGTCACACCAGCTTTCACACCACCACCTCCCATCCTTCCCCTTCCACCAGCAGCTCCCTCTCCCTCCTGCCGCAGCAGCCCTTGGCTCTGCCCGCTCGATCCCCGCAAATGCAAAGCATGAGGCCCCACGGGTTGTAGCTGAAGAAGCAGGTGATGGACATTCACCCCCAAAGGGGCAAATTTACTAAAGAGTTTTTCTCCACTTCGTTACAGCAAATTGCTCCACTAACCCATCGTGGCCAGCTCCATGGGGCAGGAGGGAAAAAACATGAAGTTCTGCTGCTATTAGATACTTCTTGGATACTTATCCAGGTGCTTTTCTTCCCATTACTACCAAGGCCATCTGTTTTAAAAGCGTATCCGTCTGGATTACCATTTTGTCTGTTCCTGCTAGTTATTCTGCACCTGGAAGAAGTAATCTGCTGTTCTGTTGTAATTCTCTTCCCAGCAATTATGCTTGACGCTGCATAAGAGAGAGTTATGATTCCAGTGGTAAATAGGCAGCGAGATCAAATCTTGACTCATAAAATTAGGTTTCTTTATGTAATTCCTTCTTGATCCCAGCTATACCCAGCTTTCATTCTGATGCAATGCACTTTATAGAGTTATTTTTGCTTTGCTATTGTAACCACAGCCAGGAAGAATTTCAGCCTTGATCTGCCTGTACAGTTTTAAGGTTTGTTCTTCCTTTTGTGATGATGCTTCAGTACTAGCGGGCTGCTGTGTGCTTTTAGATGGATACCTGCTCTTGTGCTCAGTAATAGCATGTTTGTTTAGGATACCCGCTAAAGAAGTTTTCACAAACGCTAAATACCTTCTTCCGAGCAGACTGGTCTGTACCGTAACATCTCTGCTATTTCTTCTCTCAGGTTCCTTGGGCAGGGACACAGGCAGGCAGATACGTTCAGCTGCAGTGAATGCCTGTTTGTTTGTTTGTTTCAGGGTACTGCTCTGTAAAAGGAGAACTTGGAATTATGTCAGTGGTTACTCTGGATCTACATCTATGTTCTTAACTCCATTGTCCTTTTTGATTCATGTGTTTTAAGCACAAAGCACATAATTTAGGAAGTATACCAGTATGATGTCTCAGAGATGAAACCTCAAGGGGAAAAAAATCTGGACAAAAGTCCCCTAGAGCTGTTTTTTTATTAATCCATTAATTAAGAATACCAAAACAAGTGTATAAGATATCAGTCAGCATGCCTTAATTATATTTAGTCATCCTTTGTTGAGGTTCGTGGTCATTAACTGCTGTAGTGACAATGTAAGTTCAGACAAAAATTGTGCTGGTGAGGGGCAAGCTGTCAGCTAGACAGCAGAGGGAAACAGAGGGAAAAACCACCTATGCTTACCAAAGACAGCCGGCAAAACATGCTTCTGCAGCTGTTCAGCGTTTTTTGTTGTTGCCATGCCATAACGAATCCCAAAATACCAGTGGCCACAAGGCAAAGGCCACGTGGTTTCAGTGGCTTAGCGGATAAAGCACTGAGCTCCGGAGACCTGGGCTCAGTTTTCAGATCTGGATTACTCTGCCGCCTCCCTGGCCAGCGCATGGGAAATGATCAGATGATGGCAGGTCTTTGCTGGTGCAGCCAACCTGCAGGCTGCCACCGAATGAAGACACTAAAGACTTTGCGTGAGAACCTTAGCAACGCATTTCCTTCTGAATGCACCCGCTTTTGAAGGGAAAGGTGCAAAATTCATCAAATGTAACAAAAAACCTGAGAGTAAATGTTAACACTCACACAAAACCAAGAGAAGAGCCCCAGATTACTAAAGAAGCGGACTACTGAACTGTCGGTGACACCTGGGGACAGCACAACAGCAGGAGAAGACCATCACAGCTGCTGTTGAAGGAGGCTGGAAGAGCTGTCCCCCTCCATGGAAGGTACACAAAGGTCCCCCAAGAAAATCTTTTGAGTGCACCATGAATGCCAGCCATGGATGGCTCGAAGAACCTGAGGCCCTTGGCAAGCAGGGATTTTGTGCAGTAGGCTATCCACATAAAGGAACTCCTCTTCCTCAGTGCTTTTCCCAAGGTGTGAACTCTAAATGCGGTGGAAGGAGCAACAGGCTCAAAAAACTAACTGTAATTTCTAGTCAACTATTTCAAGGATATGTACTGTGGGGAAAAAGGAATTAACTTCAGACGAATGATGTCCATCCTCATTTTTTATAGCACCAGGATGAGAGTCACACATGCATTTCCTGACCTTCCCTTGCTGAGTGGTAGCAGTGGTTCTTTTACCATCCTCCTGTTTTTGCAGTCCCAGAACAAAAATTATGTGCTTTAGCCCAGACTGGATTTTGTTGAGCCAGTCTGGGGAGAAGTGCCTTCCCAATGTCTGCAGCATACTCGGTCCCAGAGATGCAGTTCCATGAATATGAGTTTATAAACATCGACCGCCCCATCCCACCACCCATTTCATTTATACTCTTCCCTTCAAAGATACTGGCTAACCAGCTGGGTCGCACAGCATCTGGGTTGCAAGAAAATGCAGCCCAAAAGGAGCGTGCTGCTGCTTTGGCTTCTCCCACATTTCCCCCACAAGTAACCTCAGTTTTAATACAACTTTATATTTTAAACTTAGTGTCAGAACAGGATTTAAAAGTCCACTCTTTGGCCAGAACTGGAGTTTGCCTTTTCTTACTTAAGGACTAAGTCCGGCGCCATTTAATTCACATGGAGCATGGTCTCCGCTGACCTCTCCCCGCGGTGTGCTGTCAGGGACTGCAGCGACTCTTGCAGCGAGCCCACGGCTGCAATACCTAAACCCCAAACACCACGGTAGCGTATTCAGAACCTGCAGATCCTCCCTGCCCATTTCTCATCTCCATCTTCAAGCATTTGTTTGAGCTTTGGCAGCTCTCTCAGCTTTACCGTCCCAGCCACTCTGGATTTGTGATTTCTCTGGTACATCTCCTCCCAGCTACGGAGTAACATGTGAGACACCTACTTCCCATCTGCACATTTCCAAATCAGAACAGCATATTTATGATTACTCCTTGTAGCTGGAGGGACTTCTACTCTCACCCACTGCAGTTTTTCTCACCCAAAAAGAAAGCACAGTAAGCAGCCCGTGGAGGTGTTTGCATTCCTCTTGGAGATGAGAAGGCTTTTGCCTGCTTACATGATACTGAATTTTGCTTTTGCTTGAAAGGCATGGGTGCAATGTGGGCTGGGTGTTTTTGCCATCAGCTTGAATGCAGCTTCATGTCCCCAGATTATTATGGGAACCTAACCAGCAGGCGATGGCAACAAAAGTTGCTGGGCGCATCCTTCTTGAGCACCTTCACCACAGCCTGCTGGCCAAGCCTTGGGAGACACCCTGGGCCAGACTGGTGTTCTGATTCTCCACTCTTTTATAGCAGATCCTTTAACTTTTTTTTTTTTTTATAGTGGAAAGCTTTATAAACACCTACTTAGACCATGTTCAGACAAAAAGCAAAAAAAATATTCATGTGAATCAAGCGTGCCACAGAAAGAGAGCGTTGGAAATTCTCAACCCTTTTCTGATTGTCTAATAAAATATGTTGTATCAAAAAAATCTGTTCAGCTGTCTGTGTCCTGAAGCTGCCCACTGCAGTTTGGATTTCTTGCAGAGGAAAGGTGTTTCTTAGACAAAAAGCACACTTCAGGGTGAGAGTAGAGGGATTCAGAAACGCTAACTGAAGAGTAGTCCCAAGAAATGGAAAAGAAACAGCTTGTTCCTTTCCATTGCAGAGTCTTCACATCTGCACGCACATGGCCTGACCCGATGGAGAAGTGTTCTCAGACGTGGTCCTTTCCATCTTGGAGTTCATTGATTTTTATTTTTTTTCTAGGGTTTTGTCGGTTGTTATGGAGGGTTTTGTTTCCCCACCTACACAACTGCTGATGTTCCCTGGGGGTTCTCAATTGGTTCTGCCAGGCAGTAAGTGGCATTTGAATATATCAAACTGAGACTGTTTCCATGTAAACAGGGAGACCTGCAAAACATCGCAGCGGAGCTTCAGAGGCGAAGAGCCGGGAACTATCTTTGCTTCTGGTTTCTGAAAGCACCCAGAGCTTGTACCGGAGTGAGACGGGGCTGAGTCAGTCCCTGAGCCCCTCCAGGCACCCTCCGCTAGTGACACCACAATTGCACCAAACTGGACTTTAAAGCTTTCGGCACTAATGCCCGGGCTCTGCTTTCAGCCTCATTTGTACTCACTGTTAGGTCAGAGTCTTTCAAAAATATCTTCTAACATTCTCTCTACCAGTTTTTAGACAGAAAGCTAGGAGGAAAGGTGAGATCTGGATTTGTGTATTTTTGTGCAAGTTGGGAAGCAGAGGGTATTATCCAATCTGCTCCTTGATTTCACAAAGGAGGAAAACATTTTTATGACAGGTTATGGAGAGTGAGACCATCAAAAGGTAAAGTTTGCTTGCCAAGTGGCACAGGACGCATGCAAGAATTAACATTTCTTGTCAGCAGAGGAAGGACTGGCCTTGTTGCCAGTAGGCTTTGGACCCGAATGGCCCACATGCTGGGTCATTTAGACTCCTATGCTGCAAGAAAGCTTCTGCTCTGACTGTGAAGTCTGATGGCCATCACCATCTCCTCTCGCTTGCATTTCCCAGTGGGATGCATGCTGTGCTACTGCTGTGCAGCCTCCCATCTTCACAGTTACATCCAGCCCCGACTCTGCTGCATGGAGCTCGTGAAAATTAAACAGATACCACCATCTACTGGGATGAGCACTTGTGCAATTCTGTCATTGTGCAATTCCTTTGTTCAGGCCTTGATCTCATCACACGTGCTAACTGCATAATTCAAACACAAATTCTGACTATAGATAGAAAATTAAATACTGTACAAAACTTAGTCTACTTTGAATTCATGCTTTCATTCTCTCTTTTTCTTCCTTTTTTTTTTTTTTGCTTTCTAGGAACAAGATGCCCATGAAGTTTAATCTCTCTTAGCCTTAAAAGAAAAAACAAGGAGTAAAAGTTATGGATCCTTTATACTTTTCCAACACGTTTAGCACAGAAGCTAGCTCCAGCGATGTGAATTCCTCACTGCTCACAAATGTGACAGAGAATGGGACGCTCTCAGAGCAGCCCTCATTTAAATACATCCACAAAGTCCTGATTCCCATCTGTTACCTCCTTGTATGTGCCGTCGGACTCAGCGGCAACACATTGGTCATTTATGTGGTTTTGCGCTATGCCAAGATGAAAACCGTCACCAACATATACATCTTGAATTTAGCTGTTGCTGACGTACTCTTCATGCTGGGCCTGCCCTTCCTGGCCACCCAGAATGCCATCTCCTACTGGCCTTTTGGCTCCTTTTTGTGCAGGCTGGTTATGACTGTAGATGGTATTAACCAATTCACTAGTATTTTTTGTTTGACTGTGATGAGCATGGACCGTTACCTGGCAGTAGTTCATCCCATTAAATCAACCAAGTGGAGGCGTCCCAGGGTGGCCAAGCTCATCAGCGTGACTGTCTGGACATTCTCATTCTTGGTGGTGCTTCCAGTGATCATCTTTTCGGATGTGCAGGAAGACTTTCAGACCTGCAACATGAACTGGCCAGAGCCTGTCAACATCTGGTCGGCAGCGTTCATCATTTACACATCGGTCCTTGGTTTTTTTGGTCCGTTGTTGGTGATCTGTCTCTGCTACTTGCTGATTGTGATTAAAGTCAAGTCTTCGGGGATCCGAGTTGGGTCTACGAGGCGCAGGAGATCAGAGAGGAAGGTGACCAGGATGGTGGTGATCATTGTGGTGGTCTTTGTGTTTTGCTGGCTCCCATTTTACATGATGAACATTGTCAATTTGATATTTATACTGCCAGAAGACCCTGTGTTGGTAGGGGTGTACTTTTTTGTGGTGGTCTTGTCCTATGCAAACAGCTGTGCCAACCCCATTCTTTACGGATTTCTTTCTGACAACTTCAAGCAGAGTTTTCAGAAAGTCCTTTGCCTCCGAAAGGGCAATGGTGTAGAGGATGGTGACCCCATCGAACACAGGCAGGAGAACAGCAGCCGCTTGCAGGAATCAATGTTAACCCAGAGAAATATTGAATTCAATGGACATATGCAGACTAGCAAGGTCTAAGGGCATGGTTTGGTACTGCAAAGCACTTGTAGACCTGGAGAATTTGGGGACTTAAAGGACAGACGAATTCAAAGCAAAGCTAAAATCTGGAGACCCACAAGCTCAAATAAATGTACATAGACTTCTCTTTACTCCCCTCCATTTCCCAGCTAGAAGTGTTATGGGTTATACTGGGCTGTGTGAAGCTCTTACGGTGTTTTAGCTAAGTCAGATGTGTGTTACCACTTTCTGTATTCTAGAGAACTGATTGAGTGGTACACGCTGCCAACTTTGCACTCCTCTAGTGATGCAAACCAACACTAAACCGGTTTTAACTAGCTTGTTAAGCTGAGTTTATGGATGCTTTGCACTGTTGGGATCAGCTCAAAGCAGAAACCAGTTCAGATAATATCTTCGGAAGTCTTCAAGGAGATCTCTTAAAAGAAAAACACTGTTTCTTAAGAGGAATTTTCATACAAAAAAGGCCACAGCACTGATCTTAAAATTGTGTATGAGCCATGGTTATAGAGTGCTGTGTAGTCCATTTAGATTGTTTTACTGTCATTAACCCATATAAGAGATTCATAGTATTCGGGAATCTTTCAAAGACAGTAAGAAAGAATAAAAACAAGACTAGGAAAACATTGTTGAAAGCATTTAATGTATTCATAATACTTTCACATTCTAAACCAAACTGCATATAAAATGTAATGTAACCACTTTATTATTATGTAAGTGACGATGATTGTGAAGTCCTGGAAAGCTGTTGTGTATATTCATCGGTTCTGAATGTAAGTACGGACATGAATATAAACTGTATTTTCAGAAATTAAAACAAGTTCAATCCCCTTCTGACTATCCATTTCATGGCTTCGCCAGGCACTGTCAGGCACTGCACGAAAAAGATACAGCTGAGTCTTTGATGGTGAAATCATTGTAGATACAATATAGTTTGTACGGTAGGACCAAGTACAGGGACCTGTGGGGCTCTGCACTGCTCGGACACCACAAGGAATGTCACTCTGCCCCATGGTGCTTGGGGGCTCAGGAGATAAACAGAGATTAAATGGCTAATGTGAGACCATATAGCAGGATGGAGGGAGCAAGAAGGAGCAGGCAGACCCAATTCCTGCCCTGTATCTGATCCAAGCTACTTGCACTGTAAAGTGAGAACTCTTCATACATGAAAAAGAAGAAAGCAAATTAGATATTTGCTTTAATCCAGGCAGAAACTATTTATTCTCTTTAGAAATTGCTTTCTACCGCCACTGCCACCCCCACAGGTCAAACAGTCCTTCTGTCAGAAAATTTATTTGTATATAATAGCAAGCAAGGGCAGAGGATACAAAAGGAGAGGGCATCTCAGCTGTCCTTCCAACCTTCAGTGACCTTCTACAGCATCTCTAAGGGACATGACTGAGCCCCGGCACCAGCAGTAAATATCAGCCTGGCATTTGTACAAGCAAGGCAGATTATTCAAATAACTCTAAACCGAGCATGGTGCTGACATGGTTCCCCCCTAGAGCGCAACCCAGAGAAGGGTGGACAAGGGTGATTAGAGTCAGAGGCTCCAATTACTGAAGATTTTGGGGTTGGCGGCCTTCCAAAATGATATCCAGGTTGCAGTCCTCCCCCTTATAGCTTCGCGAGGGTCAGCAAGCTCAGCCGAGGAGCCTGAAGATGTTGTTTCAAAGCCAAGTTACCATTATCAGCTAGTCCGTGGCAGCTTGTTTCCACTAGTCCTTTTGATCAAGGCCTTCAGGACTGCCTGGGAGCAGAGACTTATTGCTTCTTTTAAGCACATCTCTGAGGTGAGATGTAGGGGTTACTACAGGGACGTCCCGTGATGGGCCATAGATCTGCAGTGGTCTGTGTATGAAGAATGGGGAAAGCAGGATAACAGCCAGAGCAAACCAGTTTTTGTCCTGTAGGCTGACTCCAGTGAGCAGGACCTGTAGCTCAGGGTGGACAGAGCCTTTGCTCCCACCCAAGGGTGTCTCCTTTCAGCTGTGCAGCTGGAGAACAGACCTCCCTGCAAGACCATCAGCCCTGAGGACCAAGCACACCAGGCAGGGTGATAGCCTGAGCTAAAACCGCTCAAGCCTTAAAACTACTTTGATGCAACTATTTAGCAGAACTCATAGGATGGACTGATTCCTAAGTAACTTCTTGCTCCTACCCACTCTTGTTGTGTATATGTGCACCATTTTCCTTCTTTGTGCCGTCATACGTGGCCACATTCACATTCCCTGAGCACAAGAGCACAAGAACTCACCAGATACAGTAAGAGACAATTCCAGGCTGTATCCAGAGGCTGGTGCCTGGCTTGGGCCACTAGTAGGTACGTTTAGGCTTCTTGCAGTAGCAGGCTGTAGCCCACCTTCCATATGCCTGCGCTATACTACGGCCGTTAATTCAAAATCACAGCACAAGCAGGTTTACATTGATTAATTAAGTCATGCAATATCTATTATTTCCGGAATTATCAGGCTGTTCCAGGCATAAATCAACTCTCTTATCAGTTCTTGAGACACGTGGAGTAATTAGTGCAGGCCTTTATGTCATCTCTGCCAACTCCATCTGCCTCCAGTTGATTAGCCAGAAGTTCTTCTCCAGTGACAGAATTAGAAAAACCCATTTTAGTTCACAGATCATTTTGCAAGCAGCAGTAATAATTAATGCTCTCAAAGAGGGAGGGTGCCCTGTGTGCGCAGCACTGGTAGCTTGCTTTGCCAAAGTGCAGGGATGAAGAATTCAAGTCAAAGTGTGTTGCTAAGTACATCTACGCCATCGCCAATAACCGGCCTGATCCTCTGCAGCAGCTGAGCTCCTAAGCATAGGGACAATTAGCAGAATGAAGAAACCAGAGGGGTTTTCACAATAGCAGTGAAGCAGAGCAAGGCTGGTTTCTCTCACCAGCTATACGCTATATTAATATTTGCTATGGAAGAATCAGGACACAATTATGAGCAGGGAATAGCTGAAATGTCAGGGTGAGATTTAGGAATTTGCCCCTGAGGCTGTGAGACTCTGCCTAAGTCACTTCACCCCTTGTACATCGGTTTCTGTATCTGTAAAAGTGGAAAGAATGGTACTGACCACCGTCATACAGCATTCAGGACTGAAAGTCAGCACCAACAAAAATCCCTTATAATTTGCTGTCTCCTACCAATGTGCTTGGAGCTCCATAAAAATCAGAGCAGGCAGTCCTGGAGATAGGCAATGCATCTGGGACCAGAGGGGAAGGGTGTCATCGCTGCCAGTTGTATTTTCCTAAGGCTGCCTGAGAGAAGGGCTGCTTGGGTACCTCAGTCTTCATTTTTAAGAGAAATAATTTCACTTGGGGATTAGGAAGGATTCCTGACAAACTTGAAGCAAGTGCACCCAACAGCCTCGAAACCAGCAGTCCACCAGAAACCTTTGATATGCCATCAACAGAATTAAAATGTGCAAGGAACAACCGTCTCACACTCCGCCTCTTCTATCTTAAAAGAAGTTTAGAGGTGGGGCAGAGACCCATGTGCGATGTAGAGAGGCTGTGAGGTGGATACTGGTTTGCCAGAAGGCTGCTCAGAATAGAGACGTAGGAATTTGGAGTTGCACAAAACCATCTGCAGACTCAGGGTGGCGGTTTGAGGACAGAGGGTAGATACCAAACCCAGACTGTCCCTCCAGACATTTCATCCCAGGAGTGGACACCCCTCTTAGACGTCTTTCAGACTGAGGCGTATCAGACCCACAGGGACTGTGTGAGTGTTACTTTAACACAAAAATAAAAACATGTTGCTAGAATAAGTCATGCACCTAAAGATTAAGCAATGTAACGAGAAGCAGATGGAAGAATAAACTCCAAAACCAAAGAAAATAAAAAACCTCCTCAGTGGATTAGGTAAGAACACAGAAGAACTGAAGAATACTCACAAGACCAACACTTGAGTAAAAACTGGCAGAGTTGAAATATCGATGATTTCTGGGTAACTTATTTTCTCTTCAGGAAAAAAGCTAATATTCATTTCAAACCTCTCTGAGCATGAGAGAGAGCTAAAGAGGTGTTATAAATGAAGATCCAGAGTTTTATTGCTCTGTCACATTAATCTGGTGCAGTATCAGGAGACACCAGTGTAACAATAATCTGGTGCATTAGGGATACTCCGTTTTTCTTTCCGTGATGATTTTATAACATGCTGGAAAGAAAAGCCAACAGCATTTCATGCCAAGATGCTTTATAAACATTAATATTGTGCTAACAAAAGCATCATCTTTTACCACAGAGGAAGAGTTTTAGTGCAAACTATGAGCTCTTTGTGTACCCAGCGAATTGTCTCTGTTCTTTTCCCTGACTCAAAGTCAGGTCAGCATGTATTGTGTAGAGTTACCGTGCACTGATCGTCTACTGTGGTCTTCAGGCTTATGCTACAGAGATTGTCATCAACTTTCTTCTGGTAAAACTTTCTAGACAAAGCATACAATTTAGGCATCGAATGAACTAAACCCCCAAATTCTTTGCATATTTTCTGGGTCTTAAAAAGTTGAATTTTTTTTTTTTTTTAAAGTAATCTGGCTCTTTCTATGATGGTAACTCTTAGGTCTCTCACCTGCTGTGAAAAGCCCGCCCAAGCCCACCTCGCCGGGCTCTTATCTCAGCCCCCAGCTCGTTTCCCGGGTGGCAGCACTGTCCCCTCGGGGACACAAAGGCTTCAGTCCCCTGGGACATCAGGGCTGCTCCGCTGGCATGTCCAAGCTAGCTCTGGAGCTGACTCCTACATCAAGATTGAACAGAAGTGGAGCAAATCAGTGCTGATTTCAGTGTGAAATCAAATTTGCAGTCCGTGATGAAGGGTTATACCTTGCTAATCACCCATTTATTTTTAATGGCCCATTTGATGCTCTGACCACAAGTGACGATCAGAAACACGGAAAGGATGCTGAAAAGCACGATCTACCTGTTGATCAAGCCAGGGATCCTCTTTGCCTTGATTTCAAAGGAAACTGGTCTTGATAAAGCACTGAAGATTAACTCCTTGCAGGAAAGAATGGCACCAGAATGCGGAAAAACTCATAAGTGTCTGAATTTCTTTCTGATTCCTCTCTTGACTTACAGCAGGGGAGCAGGACTTGGCTTCTACTAATTTACCACAAAAAAATAAAGAAAACATTTTAGAAATGTGTGCAGCATTTACCCGTGAGATTGGAAAAAGTTTTCCATTAGGCTAATGACTGATTTGTTTTCTAATTTAAAAAGAATCAAAACTAATTTTATTTACTAAACAGACAGTAATGGTCACGCTCCAGTGAATGAATAAACGTGCATTTCAGAAGGAATTCTTATTTGCAAACACATTTAATTTAATGCAACATATTCCCATAAAAACAGGGGAACTAATGAGGAAGGGATGACTCTGTCCTGTCATGCATTCTCTGTGAAGAAAAGATGGGCTTGTCCTTACCAGTGTCAACTTAGGACTCCACAGGTCTTGGTTCAGTTCCTAATTTTAACGTTACAGCCTTGTTTGATGTCAGGCAGGCTGTGACCTCCGAAGTTTTCTGCCTGTAAAACTAACCCAGTGCTTCCTTTCTCACACCTGTCCTACGTGGCAGAGATATTAGAAAGTCCCATCACAATGTGCGTGTTCGGTGCCAGCACCACGGCATTTACATCAGTTTTGCCAAAGTCTTGCAGGAATAGTTGCTTTTATGAAAAGGGTAAATTCTGGAGTATTGATTTTGTGTCTCTTTGACATAAGTCTCCTTTCCTTTATTCAGGTGGGGGTAAAAGCCATGCTAGATAGACAATCAGGTGACTCTCATGGACAATGCGTCTCCAGAAAATTTGCAGCTTGCTCTGTGCACTGTGAGCTGCTTGTCATTACCCTCCTCAAGAGGGACCACTTTGAAAGAAGATTGGGTTTCAGTGTGGCTCTCCTGGGGCAAACAGGATTGAATAGATCACACAAACCAGTCCTTGATGGACCATCCAACACGTTAACACACTATCCATCAGTGGCACCGCCAGGATGATGACGCTAAGCCATGCCAAGCAATATCCCATGAAGTTTGGGTAAGTACTCAGTGTCACAGCTGTCAGCCATGGGCAATACTCGACAGCCACAATATCGATTAGGCAAATGGTATATGAGTCAGATAACTTTTGCCAGTGCTTAGGGGTTATATATGGGTGTGCGGTATCGGCTAGAAATAATATTCTTACTTCATGGAGAAAATGCAGGTAATTTGTACACAGTGACAGAAGAGGAGGAATGAAATCTGGGTAAAGCCTTGGGAAATCACATCTCTGAAGCACACGAAGAAGCATTTCAGCATACAGCGTGAAGTAGAGTCTTTGACATCCTGAATGATGAAATAGGAATGAAACCCAAGCTGCTGGAGCCTGTCTTAGTCCTTCTGTAGTCAGACTCACCCTTGATATATGCTCCGTCTTATCTGTCGTGGTCCATGTTTGATCGCACTCAGCCTCATCCGCAATTTCCCTCCCTATCTCTGAGCCACGGGTATATTTCCTGCCCTCCAAGCAGACCTACGTGAGCAGGGTGCTGCTGTGGCATTTCATTCGGACCTCCTCAAATCTGCTAAACTTCTCTGAATTAAAATTAGAAAGAAAAATGAACACTTCCTTTCCTCCTCCCTGCAAATCGCCAGTATAGCCAGGAACCTTTGGCTTTTAGAAGAGGTTTTGCATCCAACATCAATGCAGGTTTTACTCGTCAGCAGCCTGTTTGGAGCTTTGCTACTATCCCGTCTGTCCGAGCAAGATAACTCTCACCATCAGAGCCACAGTGCCAGAGACTCTCAGTGGGTGAGTACCAGCCTGCACCTGCCAGCTTGTACTGAGGACTGATTTCAAAGCACAGCCAGTGGAGGGATTTTGCCAGCGCTTTATAACCATGCCTTATCTAAATAGTATTGACTGATTTTATTCTCTGCCTGTTGCTAATGACTGGCAAATAAATGACTGTGCTGTGAAAGTACAGAAAGGATTACCAAGCGGCAGCGTGATCTATGAGATATATGTTGTTTCTGTTGGTAAAATAACATTAAAAAGCAGGGAACTGTTTTTGCCAAATTCTTTTTATATACATTAAAAAAATAGGCATGCTCCTAATTTGCATTAGAGCTGAGACTCTGGTTAAATAGATTGAGCAGAGGACGCAGCAGGTTTTCAGCCCAACAGACTCATCCCCCTCTCAGCCCAGGCCTGGCCCAAAAATATGGGGCTACTTATCACAGGAGGCCAAAGCAACCGAGCCAAACTGTGCTTTCTCCTACCCTTGAGACAATCCAGAGTCACTCTGCTCAAGCTAATCTTCCTTGGAGTATCACTGGAAGCAAAGCGTGACTGTCCTGAACAGCCACCATCAGCTCTCCTGGTCTACAGCGAACGTCATCCCTCCTGCTGTTAGTGTGGTTCGCTGTGCTACAGCAGCTGGAAAAGGCGGTGTGTCATTTCTCTGGATGCAACCCAACCCTCTGCTTTGGATAAGTCCTCATTTGCGAGAAGAGTGTCCACACCATCTTGCTCGGTGTAACATGACTGTTGCTATTGGCCCAATTCTGGAATCGCCCATGCTATAAGCCCAAATTTCTGTGGACTGAGCTGAAGGAGATGCACTACTGCAAAACAAGATACATGATGGTTTGTACCTCTACATCCAGAGTTTTGCTGGCTGCCTGATGTACTTTGTCTCCTTAAGGATGTAAAAGACAGGGAGGAAAAAAGAGTATAAGCTGAAAGGGTTGAGTCTTGCTCTGGCTGGACCTCACGGCAGGGCTTACAGCAACTTCACTGGCAGCTGTGAACAGCAGGAGTTGCTGGCATGCACACACCGAGGAGCAAGATCGATCTTGCGCTGCAGCCCAGGTGCAGGAAGGTGATGATGTTTTCTTTACGCGGCACAGTCCCTCTCACTTGCAAGGGATCAGGAGCGTGCTGGGAAGGAAGAGGAGCAGGGATCAGCTTGGCCCCAGCCTTGCTACGGTGCCTTTCAGTGAGTTACAACAACTGCAAATCATCCCCAATTGCAGCACTGAGGTGACAATCAGGAAAACAGAAGCTGACAGCAGATAATGACTCCTTAGACATCAAAAAGCTGCAAGTATCAAACAACTCACATAGCAAAGCTGAAGCCTTTTAACTAATGCCAGGGCCGTGGTAGGTCCCTGGTTTCTGGGGCAGGCTGCTGGGGAGAGGGGGCTGCGATGCCTCCTCTGTGCAGACCTCCCCTGCCACCGTGACCTCTTTGCCTTTCAGGCATTTCGATGAAGGCCAGCGGTATCGGACATGATCAATGACTGTCTCTTTTCATTTGGCAGAATGGTGACAGTGAATAAATGCTACCTGCAATTAGGTCATCCCTTTAATGAATTAAACCATTAATGAAACAATTAAGAGAGGGAAGCTTGGTTTGAGGGGTGCAAGACAACTGAGACTTGGAGGTCCATCTCTGGCTGGGTGACTTTTGGCAGCTGATGCTTCTAATCGAAGCAATTATGCATAACTTGATGAGGGACAAAAGGGCTTGCAAAATTAAAGGGATGGCAGCAACGAGCAGGGCCATGTCTGCCATGATGGATGAAGGAGGAAGGATGTTCTGAGATAAAGGGAAGGTTTTGCAGATATTTTCAACTGTTGAAAACAAGGAAGAAGTACTTTCAGATCCAGCTGCAGTCCAGCTCAACACTGGGAAGAAACCTGGCTTTACACTTTTCCCTCTTCCCCTGTGGGCTAGTTCCTCACCAGATGAAAACTAAAGAGGACTTTGACCCAACCTTGCCATTTCCTGAAGTGGGTGATGGGGGTCAGGATCGCTCCTAGAACCTCAGGCATGGGAGATGACTCTAAAAGTTCAAGCCTGGGGCAGTCAGGTGAGCTAAGAACCAGGCTTCAGGACTACCTGCTAAAGCAGGCTTCCAAAGGCTGCCCAGTTAGGAACAGAAACAGATTATTAATTTTTCTTTTTCCCCACAATGACAGAACGAAAGAGAACGTATTTGTTTTCCTTGGCCTCCATTAACCATTTCAAGCTGAGCCACAGCATTGAAATGCCCCTGTCCAGCCCACAGCCATTTATATGCAGCCCTTGTTCTCTTCAGCCTTTCGCTCCACTGCGAGCAAGATTTATGCTCTGAAGGATGATGAGAAGGGGCATATTATTAATCATGAAATCCATCATGTATTCAAAGAACCTGATGGAAGAGGTCCCACAGAGATGCTAACGCTGTATTTGCCAACTCCTGAGATTGCTCCCAGGAGCCTGGCTGATTTGCCTTCGCCGGCTGGCAAAGCGCGGGCTTGTGAAGCGTCTGCCTGCACTGAACACACCTGCAGTAGCAGAAGGATAGGGCTGTCCTGCTGGGGCCACAGCCCCACAGCCACTGGGGCCACCCACAGCTGCCAAGAAGTTGGCTTTGGTCCCACCTCACCTGCCTGTCTCTGGCTGGCAGTGGGGTGACGCAGTTCCCTGCTGCTGTAGCAGCTCAGGTGCGTCCTTCCGACCGCATTTCAGTCCAAATCAGACAAGTTAGCAAAGATTTCTTACTGAAACACTCACCTGGGCTCGAACAGGCTCATGGCTTTGCAAAGCTTTTCATGTGTGTGTGTTGCTCTCCACGTTTAGCAATTGATAAATCAGTGCTATCACAGCTCCTGCGTTACACAGTAATAGTGATGGATAGCCACTCTCTCCCCCACCCCTGTTTTGGGTTTGGTTTTGTTTCAATTTTTTTTTTAACCTGTTTCTCAATATTTTCTTATTTTCTCTGCCTTTTGATGCACTAGAGTTTGGCTGAATGATCAAAGGTGGTATAGTCAGTGCATAGTGAATTAAGCTCTGTCCTAAGGTTATGTCCATGCAAATAAAGAGCAGCAGGAAAACTATCTTAGAATTTCAAAACAGGGGAAATTGTCTCTGAGGTCAGTGGAGTCAATCAGAGGAATTTTAGCAAAGTTTTTTGGTTTTGCGACTTGGAGGACTCATGGTCTGGCACTAACTTGGGCGCCAAATCCATCCAAACAGGTAGGGTAAACACAGATGGGGCCATCCCACGAGACTTCAGCTCACAGAAACAACATGATTGCACCCAGAAGGAGGTGTAGCAGGAAAAGACAGAGGTGCAGACTGATCTGGTGTCATTGCACCGCCCTATCTAGAGCCCAAATGAGCCGTCATGCAAGTACAGCCATGCAAATCCAGCTTGGCTGCCCCGTGACAGCAATCTGACATTTCTGGTCAATGTTGGTGTAACTACTGATTTACCGCATTCTTTTTCACTACTCTTAGGGAGAAGCCAGCTAGTACAGAGCGTGCTCGTTGCTGCAGTGCCTGCGCACACCAAGAGCAGTGCTCCTCCGTGCTAGGAGCTGCACAGAGGCAGAGTGGGGCCCCTCAGCAGCGGGTGATGGAAGAAGCAGAGCAGCCCAGGAGAGCAGAGCGGTGCTGCTGTCTTTGCGCACTTAGCAAACATGAAAAAGCATTTGGTCTTTACCTGACGAAGATGTAAATGAGAGAGCACGGGATGAGGGATGGGGGATGGCAGCGAGACAGGCAGTTCTGAGGACTCCTGCGGCTCGTACACATTTCAGGTTTTCATCTCTTCTTTCTCCGTCTCCACACAGCTTGTGATTAACATCAGTAACCTTCCGTCAGCTCATTCCGTATGTGCATAGTTTATGATGAGGCATGTCTTGAGATTCTAGGTAGCAAAACAAAAATGACTAAAGCCCTCTGCCTCACAACTCAATAGCGAGGGGGCTATTTTCCACAGACATTTGTGAGAGTTGGGGCGGTGGTGTGGGAGCCAATATTTTAACAATTCCCACCTCCCCCTGAGGATGTTAGCAGACTTCAGGATTTGAGTCATGGGGTGCAATTCGGTTGTCCTTTTGGGATGTGTCCCCCTTACTCCAACCTCCCCCTTGGTGCACGCTTGCCTTCGCCCATCCACTCCTCCTGCAGTACTCCCCTGCACCCTGGCCCTAAATTCGTTATCCCTCCAATGCTCTGCCTTGTGATCCTGCATTTTGCTGCTCTGTAGGGAGAATACGTGCTCGTACGGATTTTTTTTGTCCCAGTCCCTGCTGCTGCCTCGTACCTTGGCTCCAGTTGTGCTGTTCTACACCTCATCTGCACTGGTCTTTCCTAGGAATCCCCCAAACAGCCTACCCCTCCTGTTTTCTCTAATGCCTTTCTCTGACTTTTGGCAAGACAGGGGGGTTGCAGCATCTGGGCACTAGATTTGGGGCAGGGAAGGCAATCCTTCCCCACTGGCATTGCCAAAGTGAGCGCTCGGCCATCAAAGACAGTGTTACGTGGTTCTATATGCTCACAAGTGGGAACTGAACCTGCAAACCCCTGAGTTTTCGTGTGGCTTCTGGTGTATATATCCAGCAGTGAAACCGCAGACAGCTCAGTATCCACGGGAGTCATCTGGAGAGTGCAGTGTGTGGTTGGCCAGATGATGCCTGAAAACCCAGCTCAGAGGGAGCGACAGGGCTGTTTCACCGGCATTGGTGTGGAACTGCTTGTGGATTTTACCACCCACTTATCCTGGCTTGATTTATTATTTCAGCCAGAAACATCTTCTGCCTCAGAAAGAAAAAGGACTTTAACAAATGAAGATGTATGGGAAAGAATTAAAACCTGGCATTGCATTAGCAGAGCTAAGATTATTACTCTTCTCCCTCCATAGAATTTGATCATATTTGGAATTAACCAAGAAAAGCTTTGTCTGAAGGGAATGGTGAGACACATGAAAAATAGGCCGATAAAACTGAGATCAAAGCAGGGAATGCAGAAGGCGCGTTGCCCCGTGCCCTTGTGTATGTACGGACGCTGGCTTGGTCTGTCCGACCTCTGTGTGAGGCTGCCCCCCCCTCTAAGCTGCTGTCTGAGGCAGAGGTGAAACCTGCCTGGCAAAGCGGGCAGTAGTTGTGCTTTTGTGCCAGCGTTCCTAATTTTGCCATCCTTCCCATCGGCGACCACGGCCTCGGGGAAGCGTCAGAAATCAATCAGCCAAACAGCCAACTCACCATCAACCCAAAATGTGAAGTTTTATTCCAAACCTGCTATTGCCTGGGCTTTGAGTGTGCAAAACTGTTGTGAAAACCGCTGCCTGTGTAAGGACTGTAAGCATGTTTTGGGGAAAAGGAAGAAGAATACAGCTTTTTGCCCCTTTTATTTTTTGCCTTCTAACAGAATAGGGAAACACAAGCAGGGTTCTCTCCAGCGTAGTGATGCATCTGATCCCATCCACTATTGCAGGGAGGAAACTCATTCTTGCATTATCCTAATGGTGGAAACTGCCTGCCCGCCTTTGATTCACTTTCAGCCCTGTTTCTTCTGGTCCCAAGTCAACATTAATCTTAATTATGTCTCGGCTAACAAGCCTCTAAGAGTTTATTAAACAGGCTTTTGTGTTCCCTAATTGAAAATCTCAGCGCAAAGCGTTTCAGCGCTGTTTCTGACTCTCACGCTGCTTTGACAAATTGCTACGAGAGGCTGGCGGAGGGGAGAGGGGACGGGGGCACCGTTCCTAACGCCGCCGTTTCGCTCACCAGCTGCTGCTGCGTCTGTGAGAGAAGCTGATGGGGAGAGCTGGGAACTCGGTCTCAAACACAATGGTCCTCTTGGGAGGATGGTGGTATCTGAAACGCCAGTGGTGGAAATGCCTGATGTGCACACACAGCCTCATGTGACTGCTAAATGTCTCTAAAAAAGAAGGGCAGGACTGCCAGGGATCATGTGTGGGTTGGAGGGCCCTTCACATCATGAAATGTGCCCCAGATCCTGGAGTTCCTGGCAGGAGCAGTAAGGGTCTGCAGGGAGCTGAGGTCTTTCTTCTAGGGACAGGAGACTTTTTTCTTGATTGCACTTGCTTTGCCTTTCCTTCAGGTCAGAGCCAGTCTGACCCACAGGCATTCTCACATCTTCCTTTACAGTTGGACTCAATGATCTCAGAGGTCTTTTCCAACCTATGGTTCTATGATTCCCCCAGCTCCATCATCTCTCCTGCAACTTAGACCTTTTATTCTTCTGTTCTTCTCTTCTATGCGCTACAAGAATTTGCAAAGAAGGTTGGTCTGAAAAGATATCATCATGGGTCCTGGTTTTGAACAGGGGCCAGGCCTACCCCACCTCTGCTTCCACTACCCCTGGGTCAGGACTGGGACCACAATTGCCGGAAAATAGATGTTCCAGTGAGAAGCCTGCCTGCCAACATTTTCGTTGATAATGTCGCAATGCATCATATTTAATGAGCAAATTTAGGAAAGCTTTCAATGCATCAATTTTCAGATAAGACAGCCAAATGACCTTTCCAACAAACAACCATCTGGGGAATTCAGTTTCATACCGAATGCCTGTCCCCACCTGGGGTTAGAGGGGGAAGCACAGTGGCAGCTGCAACCGAGAGCACACATAGGGTCTGCTTCCCACCCCCAGGGAGAATCCAGCCCCTGGGTCAGCCCTGTTGGGCTCTGAGGTGTCGTCTCCTCAGCGTGGCCCAGATAAAGCAGTTCAGTGTAAATTTGGCAGCTCTTTTCCTGGCCCAGGCCTTTTTTTTTTTTTCCGGGAGCAGCTCTGCTCCTCGCAGGTCTCCTCCAAGGCTCCTGCAAACCATCTCTGCCGGTGCCGTGCAGCCATTGCCCCAGGGGATCCCCTCCTCATCCCAAGAAGACTTTCCTCAAATTTGAGTTGTGCCTTCAAAAAGCTCCATTCGCTTTTTCTCCCAAGCCCATACACTCTCCTGGGGAGACACGGGTTTCCCTAGCAGCTTGGAGGTGGATTTCTGAGGAAGTAGGCAAGCTGACAGCATCCCTGAACACATTTCATCAAAACATGTCATGCTTCAACAAAGACTGACAAGTTCAGATGAAAATCTGTCCTCCCAGCCAGCCATTCCCAGAAAGCAAGAGACAGAAGCGACACTCCCCAATGCAGTTATTTTTTTTACACATTTCAAATCCAGTCACTAAGCCTGAGGGATTGACTGACGTTTTTAATACCTCGACAGACAATTCTTCAAATTAAAACTCCCTAGTCAGCTTTAAATACTTCTTTCTTGGCCAACCCTTTAATTCACTAAAGTATTACAAATGTTAGCTCTCCAGCTGCACTACTGAAAACAAGCACCCACCTGCACACGAAGGTCAAGGAAACCTTGCCCTGTGCCCATCTGACCTTCGCAAGGCTGCAAAATCTATTTGCTCGTTGCCATTTCTGTTTAAGTCCCCCGTTATGAATATTCATTGAGATTCACGCAGACCTCTCAATAAACAGATTTGCAACTGCTGGATACCGAAGTGCTTTGCTGAAGTATGTGTGCAAAAGTAAAACGAGCAGCAGCTGTTATAAAGCTGCACCTTTCTTAAGTGTATCACTTTTTATTCCAATAAAAATGGGTATAAGTGAGGGGGGAAATTCACATATTCAGTTTGTACAAGTGGCATTTGCAGAACGTGGTACTTCCAAACGGCAGCTCCCAGGTGGGTATCTCAGAGGGGTCAGGAGTGACCTGGCATTAATGTGCTTCACCGGTGACTTCTGGCCTCCTGGGTCTCTGTAAGGTCACCATGGGCTCCACTGCCATCAGGATCTCTCTCCGGTTGCTCTCCAAGGGATGCAATACCCAGGCATGGATCTGAACTGGGGCCTGAGGCAGGAGACTGATGGATTTACATCAGAGTAAGAGCAGAGCCTTATTTTTACTCCTTTCCTCTTTCAGTTGCAGCTAAAGGTAGCCTCACTTCCAAAATCGATACTGCTTGTGTGTGCCTTAATGCAAACCTCCCTGGGACTACCACAAGCCTAAGAGACCGTCTGTTAAAACCAGATCTCTGTTCCCTGAGGCTTTGCACGCTGGTGGCCCCTGGGGACTGGGTTATCACTGGGATCCACATGTTTCCTGCGATGCATGATCCTGGCACAACTTTGATAGACGCAGCAGCATCCTCAAAAACTGCAAGGCCGTGTTTCTAGCATGTGCAAACGGTGCCTTTTCCCTGGTCCTCCTAATTGTCCGTTACCTTTTGCAACCAGAAAGAAGGCAGAAGTTGATCATTTTATACTGCTGTGGTTTGTTCCTAGAACAGCTTATCCAGCTCCGCCATCCCGGTTACCCAAAATGTTCTCAGTTGGTCACCTCAGCCTGCACTTTGTTTCCATGTCACATGTATTCCTGCACATTTTTGTATTGTTTGAATAATTCCATCTAAATCCAGCCCTGTTGCTATGAGATGGATGATGCTCTGGGGTTTCTGTGTTCTCTCTCTCTTTCCTGCTGTAGTCTCGTAACACTTAATCCTCTGTATCTCTTCATCTTTCCCTGAAAAGTCACGAAAGGTGAAAGCTTTGTCTACTTGCTCTCTTACCATCTACATCTTGAGCCTGTAACCTCTCAGTCCAGGTTTCTGACCTCGAGCTCTGAGTTGTCCCAAACATCAGATGTGTCCTGTTCCCTTAGCCTACTCTCCATTTCCTAGGCTGAACTTTCAGAGTTGCTGTAGTGCTTTGTTTTTTTCCAACACGGGTAATGGAAAAGCAATAGCCCTTAAAAGCAGTGGGTGCTACAGGGGATGTACAGTCTTGTGCTCTGGTGGTGTGAGGTTAGGTGATGTGAGGACAACAGATAAGTTTGCATCTGAATTTAACTCCACAGTCCCCATGCTGCAAATGTACACACAGCACAGCCCTGGACGTGCAGCACAGCCATGGTCTGGGAGTTACCATCAGGGATGAGTGCCTCAGTGTACCTTCCCATACTGTCTGTCCCTCTGCCAGGCAGTCCAAGGTGCGAACTGTGGATCTGGTTTTATACACCTTGTGCAAGTGAAGAGTCTTTGGATGGGAGGTCCAGGTGTGCAGCCATCACTGGTCCAGAGCATCTGCCATTGGCTTCCCCACTTTGAAGCTCCAGAGGAAGTTTTTGGGCTCCCCTCCCAGTGCTCCAGGACTTAAGTCCCACCATGTCTTTCTGTGAAGAATCTGGAGAAGAATTTTTTCCCCCTCCCAAGGTCTCAATTAACTTATGCCTCTCCTGGCTTTTTCCAGCATAACATCCTCTTGCCTTCTTGGAATTTGAAATAAAAGTGCGTTACGTCCCTGCCCTGGGAGTTAACAGCAAGCCCAGAGAGCACAAACACAATCAGGGTGGAGATGAAGGGCTCTTAGCAACACCCTGTAGAAGGTCCAAGACTTCAGGAGTTCAGGTCTGTCATCCATGTTCACCATCTCTCCAGCACACAGCACCTTTCAGTCTATGTTCGGTCATCATGGGTACCTATCCCATGAACCTACAGACACCACGAAATAATAACAAGTGGGATCAATGGAAAGAGATTTACTCAAATTAATAACATGACACATCGCATGGGCTCTTCCTACCAGTCTCAGACTGACGCGTGTGAGTCGTGGCCATCACTAACACTTTGGGGCTGCAGCAGCTCTGCACAACAGGAGAGATTGGGCACGTCGCACCCCGACTTCTCTGCAAAACTGCTGCTCCCAAACAAGCAGAACAAAGACAGGCGGCACACGCCAGAGCAGTGTCACGTCACGAGAAGAAACGCCAGCTCTGAAGAGATGTGATGACAGTAGCTCCCATGGGCAGGGGGAATTAATTGTGCGGCTTCCAGAATGAACGCAATCATGCTGCTTTCTTGTTTGCGCTGCTATTAAGCCTCACACCCCAGGCTGCGTTCGCTTTCTGTAGCCACATGTGTGAAGCCAGTCCCATATGCCAGGTGACAGACAGAGGTCCGATGGGCCTCACATCTCAGCCTTGCAGCAAATATTTTATTTTCTGGCGTGCATGTGCCTGACTACGCCAGGCAGGAATCAGCGCAGCAAAGTGTCATTTACATGGAATAAATTCATGTCACCACGTTGGATTTGGATTTCTCCAATACCTGCAAAATGTTATGTGGGGGAAACGCACTTGCATCGCATTTCTGACCTGATATAGCCATGAACATAAATGAAGAGCTGAGCTGGAACATACTGACCGAGCCGAGCAATGGGAATAAGGGGTGCCTGCACCCCTGAAATGGTGGGGTTTGTGGCAGGGTAACATCAACCCTGCATCCCAGTATGGGATCCTTGACCAGGTTCGGCAACGCCAGTAACCAGCGTGATAAATACCAGCTAAAACCAGCATGAATTTAGTCTCAAACCACTTCAGGAAGTTCATTTAGGTGAAATTCACTGCTGTGCAAAAGGCCGGAGTGAAGTCTATGAACCAGTTATGTCTCACAATGACGGACCTGGTGCTGGCTGGCTGCACGGGGGTGGATTTCATCCTTTGTGAATCCCTCAAGAAATTTTCCAATAGGATATTAAAACACCTCCATATTGTTCAGTGGGCGGGAGCCAGCATTGTCAGAGATGCACTTAGCAAAGAGCATTTGCAATTTCCAGAGAGCACAAAAAAAAAAAAGAGTGCAGAAAATGGAATTGTATGAAAAGCCCATATGCGAAGCTGTTTCTCTTCTTTTTTTTCCCCTTTTCCAACCATCCTCCTTCCCCAGCCCTTAAAAGGTGCTACCCGAAAGCTGAGGTCGATCCTAATTATCTAATTAAAATGCTGAAAATTTTTAAAGCGCAGCATATGCTGCACATCAAGACGAATCAAAAACACAACATTCTCAAGATTTTTGACCATGCACTGCCAGCTCTCCCATTTGCTCTGGGACTGGGGACATCGTAGTTTGAGAAAGATGGTGATAAATCATAAAAGGTAACTGAGACGTGTATGGCACATAGCCGAGATGTTTAAATTCAGTCTGGCTGAGAAAGAGCAGAGTATGCAGTTGACCCTGGCTGGTGGCTTGGGGTACGTACGTGCCACCCGGGCCATGCAGGGCACTGGATGCTGTGGCAGCTCAGCTGGCCCAGACGGGAGGGTGCTGCTGGTCCAGGCACTGGCTGTAGGTGAGCAGAAAGCCCGTATTTCAAGGGGTGCTTCTCAACGGGTACTATTTTATTTTTAATGTGACAAAACCAGAAAGGAAAGACGCAGATTCTGCAAGATGTAGTTAAGAGTTGCTCTGAATGGACTTCTTGATGTCGCATCAGTTAACTGGGCTCATGACACCTCGGAACAGACCTGCACTTCTCATTTGGGCTCACGTCAGCACTGGGAATAACCTGCCCTGTGGTCAGCTGGGCTTAACCGAATGGGATGAGGGGGCATGAATTACACTGTGAATATTCTGGTTTGAACACTATTTTTTGCTATTTTTGCCAATAAATCAGTGTAGCTTCTTTTGCGTCAAATATATCATTTTAGCTGGGATATTTTGTCCTGCTTGGCTGCACTGCAGGTCTGAGTCGTAATAGCGATAAAGAATAAAACTTGCTGTTACTGCTAAGTAACTCATGAGTGTAAGCATCAAAGTGAGGAGCACAACAGGAGCTTGCATACACAGGCTTTCACTGACACTTTTCCAGTCAAACTGAATTCCAGGGGGAAACGAAAGCACAAATTTGTGACACTTGACAATTCAGCCAGTGTCATTTCCAGGGAGTAACAACCACAGTAAGTTCAAGAAGCCTGAAAGAAACTCTTTCCAGAGCAAAAAGCTGGGAAAGTACCACTTTGATCTGTGGCTTGTGACGTGCTATCACACCTGAAATTCTCTGAGGGCCTTTTTCAAGTAGTTCTTTGCATCAGGACTTACTGTGCACAAGCCGCTTTGCACAAAAAGTGGTGCTATATTTAATTTGGTTAAAAATGCAACCGCAAAAAACTCCTTTTACTCAGCAACTGGCTGAGGCTGCAACTCAGTAGCTGGGGATAAGAGATTACAGGACGCTTCCCGAGGATCCAAAACAGATCCCAGACAGAGAGATGAATTCTGCAATTAATTTCCATAATAGCAGGATCCTATTCAACTCATAAATCACTTTGGAACAATATTTTATCTAGTGCCACAGGGTATTGTTCAGTGTGAAGCTAAAAGCATTTGTGGAATTTTTTATTGAGCGCCACGGCTCTTTTTGCATTTTAAAGACCTAATACTTGACTTGCAGGCCTTTCTGTCTCTGACGAATGCCACCTAATAATAAAAGCTTTTGGTATTTTCCTTTTCGCTAGTTGAGCAAAGAGACGGGCCGTGAGTCAGTGCTGTAATTCAGAGGCTCTTGCACCGCTGCGGGTTCAACCTGTAGCATCGTCACAGCTTTTTCAGCTTCACACGAGAGGAACAGCCCAACGCACCCTGAGACAACGGCTCCTGCCGCAGGTGAACAAGCCACAGCAAAAAGAGAGTGATGCCCGATTTTGGGGACAGATCACTTCATTATTTTCTATCCTGCCCATCACAGGGTATGCTGCCAATTGACTTTCAGCCATCCAATTCCCAATGAAGGCAGGGAGCGCCAAGAGGCTAAACCGCTTTGCGTGGGCAGAAGAGTGTTGCACGCTGCTTGAAATGGGTGAACTGCTTTGCCCAGAGCCTCGGTGGGGAAGGAGCTTATTGGCTTGACAGAGTACGTGGTATCTGTCAGCTCCGAACACCCACTGCTTTCTTCCCCAAAGCCCCTAAGGAATGACATCGCCAGTAATTAAGCAAATGCGGTTAGCAGTTTTATGGCTGATAAATTGTAACTGCTATTCTTAACGAGCAGAGAGACTCAATTAGATGAGGTTAATATACCAAATAAACGCTATTTGCTCCACTTCAGAATCATCCAAGGTGAAACACCCCAGCACTGGGAGATACTGAGCACAAAAGACAACCGCACCAGAGACACTGATGATCAAACATTTGCTAATGTGCACACCATTAGGAGACCTGTCACTAAATACCTGAAATCCCCAGGACACAGTAACTTGAATCATCTCCAGTAACGGGCTAGGTCTGATCCCTACAGGCAGTGCTGGCTCTGCAACCCAGGCTCCATGAATTTGCTAAATTCAGGCCAGCTTCCCGCTATCTGCTTCGTTTTACTTCTTTCTGGTCTCAGGGGTATAGCCAGGGGAACGACTGGGGATTGTCTTGGGTTGGGTCACAACTTCTCCAAACCTTTTAGCTGTGTAACCTGCACCAGCCATTCCTTCAGCCTGGGAGAATGGGAGCAGGGCTGGGGATGAGCCTTCGCCGAAATCCCAAGTGCACTGATACCCTTGCTCAGCCCTTATCCTCTTGCACTTTGAGTCTTCAGAGTACTAAGCTCTTCTGTTTCTTAATTAGGTAATTTAATACATTAGCGGCTCAGGTGTGGTTTAAGTGTCCCTGTTTTAGCATGGCGGAGAGCAACTAAACTCACGTCCATTGTTAGAGCAAAGGTTATGCGAGGAACCTCTGACTCAGCATGGTGGTTGTAGCGTCCCAAATTAAATGTGCCTGGTAGTTTTTTTCATGTTTCCTGCTTTACATACTCCTCCCATCCCTGTGTTTCCATTCCCAGGAGAGCAGCAAGGCTCACTCTCTCTCTGCAATGTATAATAAAGCCAAGACACGCAGCACCGCTGCCAAATGGGCACAGAAAGCATGGCAGGAGAGAGCGAGGAAGAGCTGGCATCCACACCACTTATTCCAGTGGTTCCTTTTGTATTTTGTTGGGATTTTAAAAATAGCAGACGACACAGCAAGCATCACCGCGGCAGTGCTATGCTGCTGTCAGATCATTTCTCCACCCTGGGGAACAACTGCCATTAATGTGTGGACTGAGGGAATATTTCCCACAGGGAGGAGCAGGTTTCAGGGCCAGAACCTGTGTTTGCTCACAGTTGCATGTTTTCAAGGCTTTTTACTGAACTTCGAGAGTCTTGGCATTTTCCTTCCCTCCAGAGCCCTTTCTGAGCTTTTCCCTCCTTGATTTTACCCAGGACCGAAATAAAAAATGATGGAGACTCCTGCCCAGGCCACTTCAGAAAAATTCTTATCAATGGGATCCAGGCACCACAAATAAGAGTAGCACATCCCCCAAAACCAGACAGACACTGTTTAGTTCCCTGGATGCTAATGCTTGTCTGGACCTGCCTTCCAAGATCTACACAGCAGCGTGTGATTTACACTTCACTGTCCAGGTGCCTTTTCAATCAACAAGAGAGTCAGAATTCTGCCTGGAAAGGGGATGAAAAGCACAGACAGAGAAACAGAGGGAAGAATGTCCTTGTCGAGTAACGGATTTGCATTCTTCCTTGCTTGGAAACAGGGCGATGCATACCCCTGGGTGTGCACCGGCGGCCGTGCAGTGCTGGCATTTTGCATGAGCAAAAAAAAAACCAAACCCAGTGGCAGTTCCCATTTCCCGCAGTAGAAGTTTTGCTCCTTCAAAGGAGCCTTTCTGTGGCAAAGGCAGGACGAGATCGGCCACTTGCTCGCACTGCAGCGTTCAGGTCCCTGAGCTGGCAAAAGCCTGTCTGCCCCCCTGCCACGACCGAGGGAAGGAAGCAATTTCTTTGTGAGTTAGCTTTAATGCAATTTTCCCTGGAAGAAAGGAGTTGCAAATAGCATTAGGTTGTCATGCCCAATGTATGGCGGCAATTGTCGGGGTGCCCGGATCCTCTGCAGCAGCTTTTGGCTGAAGCATGAAGCGCAGCTGCTGCCGCCAAGAAAACTTCCTCTGATTTGGGAGAGGGGAAGCAAAGCCCCCGCAGCACCAGAGGGGCTCCAGCAGCTCATCCGCCCCGTGTGCCAGTCCCTGAGCTGCAGCCAGTGCGGGCAGAAGGGATAAAGCTCTGTCCACATTCCTGCTGTGGCCAAATGCAGCACTGCGAGGCCACAAATCACCAGTTTTCCCCACAAGAAGAGAGGTCCTGCCCCATTATAGTCACACAGCGCGTGAGCTCTTTGACCTGGGCACTTCTAACTGCAGACCTGGCTAAGGCAGAGAGCATATAAAATCTCCCAAAATGGGGCAAAGAAAAGGCGCCGAGGAGCCGGGTAGCGTGAACTGGCAGAGAGAACACACGGGTTCGCACTTTCCAGGTGCTGCTGCTCGGACCTTCGCCACGAAAGCCAAAACCACCATGGAAAACTGCAGGTGCAGGAGGAGAACGCGGCAGGGACAGCCCCGGCGCACAGCACGGAGCAAGAACAGGGAACCCCCATCGCGTCCTTGAGCGGCTCGCGGGGGACAGCACGGGAGGAGGGATGTCCCCAGCCATCCTGGGGCACCCCCTGGTGCTCTGCCTGGGGACACAGCCCAAAGGTTTGGGGAATACCATTCCCAGCCCCCGAGCCGAGCAGGCCGAAGGGCAGGGATGGGGGAAGCAACCGATGTCTGCATGGCTTGTACGGGCCAAAGTCTCCAGCCTTTTAGCCGTGTATTGCTGCCTGGCTGGTAAGTGGTTTCTATTTGTTTTAACACTTTCCTATTCTATCCGCCGTTTTTTATCTGCTACTTCAAATCTTTGTTAGTGAATAGGTTCTTACTAGAATCATTAAGTTCCGTTCAACTCATCCAAACGCAACCCATTAGCTTTATTTGTTGCCTGGTTTCCTTATCTGCATTGATGTTATCTGCCTGTTCCTGTTGTAAAATAGAAGTTTCCTTATTGAGAGGAAGAAAGCAGTTTGCCGAAGGCAGAGGTTCCTTTTGTTCTTAACCCCGACCGACAGAGACGGATGCTTCCAGAAAGCGAAGAGGGATGAAACCTCACCAGAAAGAGCCTCCCTACCCAAAACGAAGTTGCGAGAAGATGGGAACGCAGGATTTGCTGGACACCCCTGCTGCAACAGACTGCAGCATCCCGGTGATGGAGGGAGGTGAGCAGCCACAAGCAGAGCAGGCGGGATGCGGCGAGGCACTGTATGGCCAGAGGTGTTTGCAGCAGCAGCAGCTAATCCACCGAGCAGCTGATATTTAACCACCGAGTGTCAGAGGTGCTGCACACCTGCAGCTGCCACCCGCACCATAGGTGTTCTCACACATCCCCAGGAAGAATTTTGCTCAGGAAGGATTTTTCAGGTTTTAGTTTTCATGCCACCACTGCTTTTAAGACTTGGTTAGCTGAAGAGGGGTCTTAGAAGGGACTTCCAAAAGTGTCCCGCATGTCCTCAGAGCAAACAGCCTTATAGCACAGCCCGCCCAAGGTGGGATCAGAAGAGCAATGCTGAACTGCTGCTGGGGAGGAGCATGTTTGCTGTCAGGTCCCATTCTGAATGTTTGCAGAGAGAAAAAACATGCAAAGAGCTAGAGTTTAGGGACATTTAACATTTGGCGTGAAAGCTGGCAGAAGAGGGATTTAACCAGTCTCATTTGGCTGGGAAAAGCCTGATTCACACTAGCTCACAGCCCTTACTAAGCTTATGATCAGCCGGAAGAGAACTGCGATTACAGCAGTTACTAAGGGATGGCTTATTGCTGCAGGCTGAAATCAAATCATGGAATTGGGCTATCTTTGAAGAGCACAGTTGAAAGACCAAGCACAGAGCAAGATTTCAGGCTTAGCAACCCTAAGCCTGGCTCAGAGAGCTGCTGTAAAGCAGGGAGCAGCAGCAGGATGAGCACGTCCTCTCTCCGGGATAGCACAAGCACACAGTGAGCGCTGGAGCCGGGCTGCTTTAGTGGTTAGCACAGGGGACAGCATCAGTCCTCTCAGGTCCACTTCTCACCTGGCTTTGACTACTCATTACCATCACAGGGGTGCAAGCCAGGCAATTAACTGTGCTTCACATTCACTGCTAAACCTACAGCAAGATGAAGGCCTAATCTCCACCTGCTGCTGTAATTATTGCGACTTAGAAAGTGCTATAAGAAGGGCTCTCCTAAAGGAGATGACTTCTGCTTTGCAGCTGACAAGAACAGTCTCAGAGAGTCAACAAACTAGTTCAGAAGTTTAATGAACTCAGATGAGGCTGACAGTACAGAGCAGCAGGGTTTGCCCGGGAGCAAGCATACAGGAACAGAATAATTAGGAGAGAAAGCAGGGAGCACACAGAGGTTTTAGTTTCCTTTATGCCATTTGGCATCAAGAGCACTAAGCACCAGCCCAGTCACCAGCCCTGCCAGGTATAATGAGCTCCAATAGCACTGTGAGAGCTATTAGCCTGAACACTGGTTGTTTGTCACAGCCAGGATTATAAGCCCTTTAACACCTCTTTCAAGAAAGTACTTCTGAGTAGTTATAGCCTTATTTAAAGACTTCACAAAAAGGCATTAAATTCTTGAGGAGGAAAGTCTTCTGCTAGGTCAGCGAAGAAGTTGCAGGACCAGCAACAGGACCCAAGAAGGGTCTTCATAACAACACACTCCTGCAGTTCATCACAGGCAAGACAGAAGACAGGCTTGCTCAGAGCACTGTGAAATATAGCACCTTCTCTAAGCCTCTGTTAAAAACTAAAGTTCTCATCTACAATTTTTCCCCAGTACCTCAGTCATTAAGCCTATGTGAAACTCACCTGTCCCAGTAAGCACAAAAGGTGGCACAGCCTTTACCTGCTGCCTTATATAGCCCCTCAACTTGTTAAGGCACACTCAGGTGGGCTCCAAGTAATTTGCTGCTTCTCCATATAAAGAGGAGTTCAAGCACCACCCCTAAATTCTGCTTGAGGAAAAGAAAAGGGGAGGGGAAGAAAAGGGAAGGGAAAGCTGTACTATTTTTAAGCTTCTAGGGAAAAGGGGGTCAGACTCTGTTAGAAGCAAGATGCTTCTGTGGTTGAACTTAGAGAAGTGGTGTTTTTAGGTTAAGTCTCCGAGCACAAGGATTTTTTTCCCCCCGTCTTATGCCTGCAAGGGTAAGAACAGAGAAAAATGCACAAAAACAAGTTACAGAGCAATTCCGTAGCTAAGTAAGGACTCTGCAGAAATCCTACAACTCGTAACGCAATGCTTTGTTTAGTGCCGCCGTGTAGGGAAGGGCAGTGAATGAGCACATTCGGAAGTGACAAGACAGACTCAAGCGCGGGGTTCAATGGGGCAGGTAGATCCCCAATAATTCCTGAGCTGTGCTGCAGGATTTCCTGTGGGTGGGCTTGTGATACTGGAAACTGCAGCTGAAGCGTATTTAAAATAATGTGAAAGCAGCCCTGGCTCAGCTGCTTCATAGGGGGATTTTTAGTGAGAACTATTTCTTGTGGTGTTCTCAGGCTTTTCTCAATGAGAGAAAAAAACGCTGGAACTTAAATCTACAGGAAAAGAAGGTTAAAGGGGCAGTGGGCAGCAGTGTGGCGCATTCTGCTGCTCTAAGCCAGAGCTGCCCTTATCGTTCCTGGCAGATCCTGGGATGCCATTGAAGGCTTCCTGGGATGGAGAGCTTGTCTTTCATGCTGCAGCCACTTGCAGTGTCTCATTCTTTTTCTACTTGAAGTGCTTTTTCCTTATATTGAACATAAANCCGGTGGATGTGGGCAGGTCATTTGCTTGCTCCCTTCCATTCATCACCTTTTTTGCTACAAGGATAGATGCTGTCCCAGCACATTCTCTCGTTGCGAGGTGCTTTTCTGGGGCTCTGATGCCAAAGAAATGAAGGAGAGGATGTTAGATGAGTTTATCTCCTCTCTCTTGCTGAAGTTTGGGCTAGTAAGTGTAAATCTCATACAGATTTGCAGTCAGAAAACAAAGACTATGTTGTCTTAAGGTCTGTTTTAATCTTCCTGTGCCAAACAAAAGAGATTTTTGGGGTGTAGATGCTTCTCATGTAATGTTTTCCGTAATCTTTTTGTTATGGAAGGCTCCTGTTCTCCATTTACAGCTCCTTGTATGCGCTCTTAACAGGTTCCTCTGCTTCCCCTATTTCTGGCCCTGCTCCAAGGACAGGGAAAGTTATTCTGGCAAATTGGATTATTGTTGCCTTGACCATGGGGGCTTCATCTTCCACAGGGATCCTGGGGTGAGACCTGCAGGAGAGCTAATGTTTCTTAATAAAACGCACTGGGATTTATGGCAGCTGAGGCAGTTCTGTCATTTCTGTGTAATACTGTTCACTGAAGGATTTGGTAAAAATATTCTGACAGATCCCTGATGACTTATTTCAAAGCATAAAATACAAAGTGACAATTTAGGGAAATAGCTGGAAAAATAAATACAAATTAAGATTTTTTTCTTTTTCATTGGGATTTCAGCACTTAAACCCCCACTTTTTTCTCTTCAAAAGAGAACTTAAAAAGCTTTTTTCGAAGTTCAGTTCTCCAAGCCACATATTGCTGGAAAAAAGGGATTTAAATTCTGTTCCTATAAGACAGGCCCTGGCAAGCTGCCTGTATGTTGATGAGCAGATCTCAAATTTTTGTGCTTTGGCTCATTAACCTTCTCTAAACAGGGATACTTGTCCCAGCCCTTGAAGTTGGAAAAAAATGATGGATGCATTCAGAAGGTGGCAGTACGAATGTCTTTGTACATTAAGCTTTTTAGCTATTGCAACTTTTTTCCCCAAAGGACTCAGAGGGTGGAGACTTCTGGTTCTTTGACGCTATAGATGACTAATTTGAATAATGTAGGCAACCCACTAACCTTTTTTATTATTTGAAAGGTTATTCTGCACCTGAAACCAATGTGGCTTTAATGATTTACCTGCTTATGCCACTCGTGTATCAGTCATGAGCATTTTGAATGTGTCTCATTGCTTCAATAATCAGGCTGTCTCTAGCTGTGTCTCTAGGTGTTATGGAGTTATGCGTATATAGTGGTATAGATGGATGGATTTTTGCTTGCCTACTGGTAGAAAGTAACTTTTCCAAAATCAGTGCGCATTGAACATAAACACATTCTGGGTGTGTTTTTTCCAGCGCTGGGTTAAGCGCCGTCAATAACTCCAGCTGGGCATGACATTTTAAGAGGGCTGGATCTTTTTTATTTTTTTCTTGTTCTTTTTAATTATAGTCAGTGCAGCGAACTGCAGACGGGAGTGAGCCGAAGCTGCGGTGAAACTGCTCGATATGTGAGGAATGTTAGACAGCCCCACCACCGCATCAGCCTCAGCGAATAATCCCTCCTCCACCACAGGCATCTCGCGTGGCCCTTCGCCAGTGGTACCCTGCGCCCGGGGTACGGCTTTCTGCAGCTGCCAAACCTAGGTCTGGGTTGGGAACGATCCCAAACTAGGGACAAAAAAGATTTTGCGCTCTCAAATGTGGTACATGGCTGGGAAAAACAGTCTGCAAATGCCTTCACTGAGTCCAGCGCGGTGGAAAGGTTTCTGCTTGCGCATGTGTTTGCTCAGGGCTGGCATCTCCCCAATAGTGCTCTCGGTACTAAGTGGCGTGCTGCAAATAAGCAATGCAGCCATTAGGGCTTTTACCATCATCCTAATGGAAACAGCTGATTAGGAAGCTTTTTTAGAAGGAGAGTGGGAAGGAAATGCTGTTCGTTGGCCTGACCTAAGCCGCTGGGATAGCTGACAGCAGGTTGGTGGAGGATCTGCATAAAACGCCCTTGGGAGTGTTTTTTAAAGCTATGCAAGTTTCCCGCTTTTCCTTTTCAGGGTTGCAGGCTGTGATGGAAGCAGGAGCAGACATGCTGTTTCAAGGCTTGTAGATCCATTTTCATGATGCGCTTACTTCGCAGACAGGCTGCTTAAAAGTTCCTCCTTTCACAAAGATTGTGGGAACTCAAAGATTTGGTATTTATCTTGCAGCAACGTGTCATTAACTTCTCTGTCTCCCCATCCTGATACTTGATGATGACTGTTTACTGGCCTGCAAGGAGAGGAGTTGGTGCCAGTCTAGTTTCTGCAGTCCTTTGCTGTTAAAGTAACTAAAATTGCCACCTGAGACTCTTATATGGGGCTGCACGTTCAGCCTAGTGCTTTTAGCCCTGTACTGTGAACAGGCATACGGAGATAAGGCAAACAAAACCAGGGTGCTCAAAGCAAGTGTACTCAAAGCAATATCTTTATTTCAGCTGCTTTTCCAAAGAGCTGTGGATAGGCGAGGTACAGCAGCGAAGCAGTTTGCCTAGCAAGAACTTTTCACGTGGCCTTCATCCAAAGGGCTCGGGATGCAAACAAGAGACTGGGGGAACGGGCAAGGAGGAACTGGGGAAAAATGATGTTTCTTGCTGCTGCGTGTACCTTTCCGCTGTTGTGTCAATAATTTTTTAGCAAAAAAAAAGAAGCCAAATCCCCTAAAATATCACTGCTTGCAGTAAAGGATCTTTTTTTCTTTCCAGTTTTCTTCTCTACTCTCCAGAAATGAAGGTGCTATAAGGTGGTAGTTTTCAGACATGAGCATGACCTCAAATTCCAGCTTGGCAATGAGCACTCTGAAATCGGATCCTAAGGTGGGGCCCACCATGTTCCTTAAAATGGGAAACACACACACTCCCAGCCATGCTGGATCTTCTTGTGTGAGAAGTACTGCTAGCAGTACGGAAGTCTAGCAAAGTTATAGCACGGGGCTACGGCTGTGCTTAAAACAATGTACCTCTGAAAAAGCTTTGCCAGATCGATCTGCTGCTATTTATCTAATTCTAGCATTATGCTCTCCGAATGTAATATTACATGAAATGGAACAAAAACGTAATTTAGGGTAAATGTACTGTGCAAAATATTGTTCTTAACGCTGGCGTGTTCTTGCCTACCTGAGTGGAGCAGACCTGGTGCAGGTGCTGGTGCATGTGGGCTCGTATTAGCAATACTGCACACTGCAAAGATGCCCAAGTATTGCTGTAGAAGTAAGGACATTCCTTAACTAGCACCCAGATAATCTGAAGATGACCCTTAGATACAATTAAAATGTCTTCTCTAAAGCACAGCAAAGAGGTTAGGTTTTTGCTACCAACTTGGCAAACACTTCAGGGATTTTATTGGGAATCTATACGGGGCTGCAGAACTGGGACCTGCTGTGTGTTTCTTCTCCAGGAGACATAAGGGCTGAAGCCTTCTCACTACTTCAGTCATCTTGAAGCACAGTCGCCTCCATCCACCCAGGTGTCCTTGGCATGGACAGACAACCCTGTCAGCAGGCCAGGAGGCCTGTAATGCTTCCTAGTGGAACTAGACATATGCATTTCTAAGAGGGAAGACACTAATGTATCTACCAAAGCTTTGAGCCTAAAGCTGATGAATGGCTACTCTACAGCTGGCTTGATTAAATGGCCATTGAAGATGATGTAAACATCAGACTCCTCGCTATAGATGGCATTTTCTCGCTCCCGCTTGAACATCCTCACCCAGACCTCCTCTCCTTCCTGCAGGTCCAGCATCAGGCTCTGGCTCTGCATGATGCTCCGATCGCTGGGCTGGGCGTAGAGGATGGCCACCTCTTTCTCATTCTTCATCAAGTGCAAGTAGGTCTCCTTGAAGTTCCAGGTGTGGACGTTGAGGCTGAAGTAGTAGATGCCGGCCACATAGCAGAAGAACTTTCCCGAGAACATGTTGAAGTGCTTGTAGAGATTGACGAACTCAGTGTCGAAGGTGACGTGCTGGAAGTAGTCTGAGCTATGAAGGGGTTTTCTCCGACCCACCGAGAAAGCAGCATAGAGCTGCTTGCAGGAATGGCCTTGCGGGCCAGGCTGGCCTTTCTGTCCCTTCCGTCCATTAAAGCCACGCAGCCCTCTTTCTCCTTCCTTCCCAACTGCTCCAGGGTACCCCTTCTCTCCCATTTCACCCTTCTCACCTGTGAGCATAAAGGAAAACCTTATCAAACGCAAGCATGCAAAGCCCAAGCTGCAGACACGTCCTTGCTGGAGACAACCAGCAAAGCAGCTGATAAAACATTGTTTTCACAGCACAGATATCTGGATATCAGACGCCAGCACCCTCCTAATTCTCAGGAGGATGAAAAAAGCCAGCTGAGAGCTTGGCCCCACTGAGCTTGTGGTGCCAATGTTCAATGTCCAATAGTGAAACTCCATGACCTCACCAGACCAGTTACATGAATCCAGTATTCACGAAACCAGCCCCTTCATGCAGAGGTAAGGGCAAGAAAAGTTATAGATTTTGCTGAAGTCTGATTTGGGCCTGGGAGAGGTGGTTGGGTTCATCTGGTCTGCATAACCCTGCTTGCAGGACTCCCTGAGACGTCTCCTGTCTGATATGCTTAATTTTTGTTTGCCTACCTTACTGAGACAAAAAATGTGCAATGGAAAAAGCGAGTGAGTGTCTTTCCTAGTTTCTAAATCTACCGTTTAGTGATTCTGTGACAACATTTGCATCTGTTTTTTAGTGTGACCTCAGTGGAGTTTCCAGCGATTCTTTTTTTTGATGGATTAGAGCCTTTTGCCAGCTCTTCTCACTTGCACACGTTTACAGCCTGTGCCATGTCATCCCTTGACCTTCTTTTGGGTAAATACAGTGGATGAGTTTCTTGGTGTAGGGAGGAGCACAGCTTGCAAAATGAAGGCGATAGAGTAAAATAAAGGATGTTATCACGGTAGTCACCTTTACCCACCTTTAAGGATGGTGATATCTATGGTGGGCTGGACTTTGGGTACTGAATAGGCAGGGTCACTGCTCATCCTTGTGTATCGCGAGGAGATGATGGAGACGGGCTGCTCTGAAGGCCCACAGCATCGCACGCAGGAGAGGCGCCGTGGTTCCCGTCTCGGCAGACCCTTTTCCAACATGGCACCGACGTTTGCAGTGGACACCAAGAGCAGAAGAAACATCTTCATCTCGCTCATCTTCACTGGAGCCAGCTGGACCAAGCAGAGGAACAGAAATGATTAACACGGTGATTCAAATCAGAGCTTCTGATGGACCATCTGTTAATGTTACCGCAAGGTGTATTTCTTCTGATTAATTATTAGCTTATCTGGTAGTGGCACCAGGAGATTCCAGGTAGGAAGGGTGCCCCACTGCGTACTGTTTACAAGCAATGGAAAAGGCAATCCCTGTCTCTCATTACCTACAGCTGAAATATCTGACAAAAGACACTAGGTAAACAAAAGGAAAAAAAAAATCAAACAAAACCTGCTGAGATCGGAAGCTAAGGCTGAGATGCTCAAAGCTGTGATAGCAAGCTCTGCTCAAGGCATACTCGCTGCCTGGCTGCTGTTGGAACAGCCCTTGCAAAAGATGCTGAGTAAAAGACTCGGAGTGTTGCTCTGCTGGTTACCATTTCTTGCATTGCCATTCTGAAGAATTCAAAATCAGATGCAGAAAATGAAACTTTATTTAAATATAGAGCCTAAACCTGACCTTTTTTGAGCAAAAACCTGAAGGGAAATGAATCTAAAAGAAATCAAAAGCGTTCATCTCTTTAGATAGTCTCTCAGCCTCTTGCTGGTAACTGCTTTCCAAGCAGTTTGTGGCTTTGACCATATCCATGACCATATCCATGTGCTGTTCTTAGCACAATTTCTGTGTACGCTTTCCATTTTTATTTTCCAAGATGCAGAATGGAAAAACAAATGGACTGAACTGGGGTTTGCTCTGCACAAACACTAGTTTTTGAGATCATCTATGACACTTTCATCTGCCACTGGTGAGCTCCAAAGCCCCCGAATACTGGGTGAAATGAACAGAGAGAAAATGTTTCAGGCAGTGCAAAGGAGGTGAGTTTTCTCTCGCTCCCCATCGGCCTCCTTCCTCGGGAGGGACTGGAGTTGGGGACAGGCAACTGCCGCCTCCTACCATGTATAATTAGTGTCATTCTACTGATTGCAGTGGTGTTTTGTACAAGACAGGTTTTGGACTGATGCCTTTTTGGATCATATCCAAAGTCCAATTAGTTGGATGGACTCTTGCTGACCTCAGGCTGGGAACAGCTTTCACAGCTACTCTTCTACCAGCTACAGTTCCTGGAATAGTTTGGGAAGGTAGTAGCTGGATGGCTTTCAGAAACAGCTCAATCAACGCACAGGTCCCATCTGCAGAGAGAGGGAGGGAATCCTGCCGTGGAGCTCTACTAAGGCTTCACTGGGCACAAAATGGACCAGTTGAAACAATATGAAAAAAAAAAATAAAAAAGGTGTCAGTACGGGGCAAGGTACTTGGATTGTACCGGCATTCTCGGGAGATGCTTTCTCCTAGTTCTTACCTGTCCCCAAAGAACTGTCATTCACACCTTTTATTACTTGGTGTAATCCAGCTCCCTGGAAACCCGATGAATACTTATTAGCAGTAGCATAATAACTTTCCTTTTGACAGCAGTGAAAGTTCTTTATCAAATCTGTCATAACTTGAAACGATCTTTCTATTCATAATTGTACCTCATTCTAGGTACAAGTCTGAGGATGGATTAATACTCCTTTTATATCAGTGTTCAGGGCCTGAATTTCATTTTCATTAAGTCCTTTTTAATTTCCAGTCACTTCTTAAGCCATCTTTGTGCTGCCAAACAGGAACAGAAAAGCAGTGCAAGTTGAAATGGACAGCAGGTCATAAATAACCAGCCTGTACGTGACCAGAACAGAACGTTTGCACCGTGGAGAGCGTTTGGGGTCCACGTAATGTATCTGGGTCTCCTCTGCTGTGATTGAAGTTCGTGCGTATACGTAATGGTCTAAAGAAGACCCCGTGGTCACTCAGCATCCCAGGCAGTCGGGGCCGATAGATCCTTTGTGGGACTAAAATCTATTTAGCCCTTCTCAGGAGTGTGGGTAGTCAATAACCTGGGGATAAAGTATAGGCCATTGGATTACATTATCAGAACATTAAAACCGGAGGACATAATTGCTCATAATACCTTCATGAAGGAGAAAGAGCATTCATTAAGAGGGGTATTCATAATGGGCGGAAGAGAAAGGATTCATAAATATGAAGAAATTACTTTACATTTTTATAGGCCATTATTCTCCCTAAGATGAATGACTTTCCTATTTTTAGAAGTGACTTAAGGAAAAAAAAAAGTCTGGGTGAAAAATCAGTGTTCAGGTTGTGCACATTTTACATTACTGCAATCCAAGCACCCGTTGAAGAAATCGTGGCCACTTGCATGATTCATGAAGAACAATTACTCAAGTTATTGGCTAGAAATTGCATTTGGGAAAAAAAATGAAACAAACGATGCAACAATCCAGTCAGTTCAGGGCATCCTAGAGCTGATACCACCACACCACATTTTCCTTCAAAAAGTTAGTGAAATTAGTTTACTAAAGTGGTAGAAACATGTATTTGGTTGCAATATCTGTGGTTAGGTGAAACCTTAGTGATGCGTGTGAATAAACAGAGTTTCAGATTTGTAATCTGCTCATAGCAGACAAGAAAGGCTAGGAAAAGAAGGAAAATAGGAAAGAGGTGGAGAGAAAGGCGTCTGAGGGGACTGCAAAAAAAGGAAAATGAATTCAGCAGTATGGGATTATGTTTGGAAGATATTCAGCACAAAACCAGAGATCAGGCTAAGGAAAAACCCCAAACCAGAGAAATCAAATGTGCAACAGGAAAGGAAACAAACCTGGTAAGGATTTCTTTATAATAAGATCATGTCAATCTGGAAAAAAAGAATTATTTGAGCCAAATTTCAGAGGAGAAGCATATATAACTCTTGTGGTGGTGGGGAAGTAAAACCTGATGACTTTAAAAAAAAAAAAATAGAAAAAGAATGAAGCTCTGAATTTAAAACCTGTGAGGCAAAGCGAGAGGTTGTTTTTAGCCATTTGTTTTATTCCTTTAAAGGTAATTATTGTGACCTTATTTTGTCAAATGTGGCAACGATGGATTTGACTTCAGCTGCACAGGTTTATCTTCTTGGGAAGACAGCAAACAAAAAACTCGGCTTTGATGTGCTCTGGCCATGACTCACCAGAGCACACGCTGGGAGGCTGCCGCTCCCGCGCATCACTCAAATCTCTGCTCGGGAGGGACATCCATCCTCCTTCCCACTGGGATGCGACACGCTCATAAGTGCCTGAAATGATGCATTAGTCCCGCATCGAGTACGCCGAGGCTGCAAAAGTGAGTATGTTCCTCCTTGGTCACCCTTCACAACACCACTCTACAGATGGACAGGAGCATCCTGAAAGCAACAGATTAAAACTGGAAGTATAAATTATTGTCTTTGTTTTCCATACAGGGAACCTGGAAATCTCAACCTGGTTCGATTCAGAAATCTTGTTTTTCTTATTGGATAGAAAAACACGGAGATGATGACACACACACAGACATTCTAATGGCTGGGAGGAAAAATGGTGTCACGTCTTCGAAAATTTTGAAGTCCATAAACATTTCACCTGAGGAAAAGAAGATGGTCTCAGACCTCCATCTCTCAAAACCATTTTTTCAGTTCAGCTTCTTTGGCTTTGCTTTTAGCTTGGGTTCATTTCAAAACAGCTGATTGACAATCGATGAGTTTGAAACATTTCATTTGAAAAGCTTGCGGCGACACGTAGAAAAATGTAAATCGTTTTGACGCTTCTGACACTTCTTGCAAAATGCTCGCGAAGCAGAAAGCTCACCACGAGGCTGAGGGCGCGACTCGTTCGGTTGCAATAGGTAATTTCAAGATAAACGGCTTGCTCTTCCCATAAGACTTTCAAAGCCATGAAACACAGCACAGTCCCCAGCCTCTGCAAGTGGAACCAGGATGAAACCCAACAACCAAGTGTGAAGTGAATCTGATGCTAAGGAAGAAATTCTGCATGTACTAAATGGCCACATCTATCTTCTGGCCAATATTTTGCAAAAAAAAAAAAGAGAAAATTTATGAATGATGGAATGAGACACCAGAACTTGATGAAAAGACAGTTAATTCCAGTGAATTTTGGCGATGAGGACGTCTGGTGGTTGTGTTCATTATAACATTAGAATATGTGTTATTGTTGGAGAGCTGTTAAAATGTAATGAAAGGCTTCTTTGACTGAAACCACCCTTTAGCTAAGGCTTAGAAAGACCGTTTGCTTTTTCTGCCTCTTTCTTCCCCTCTGAATTTCTGAGTAGTAAGACTAAGATTAATATATTACCAAAAGGGGTTGCTTGTTCAAGTATTTCTGCCTGGCCCAAAAACAGAAGAAAAAGCAGGTGAAAATACCAGTCTCCTTGCATTAAATTCAAACACTCCCATTGTTCAGTCCCTTTGGAAAGGGTATGTCTGTCTTCCTAACCAGAGCTGGAAATACGAACCCTTTAATGAACCCTTTAACGGCTGATGCCTCGCAGTCCTGGTGAGGACGCAATGCCTAAACCAGGGACACTGTTGTCTACCATGCTCAATCCAAGGCAGAACAGATGATTAAATAATGCATTTTTGCTCTGCGCCGACTTTGGGAGTACCCTGCCTTAAAATATAATCCATCAAGCTTTTTATTTACACATTTTTTACCTGCTTTGAGCAACCTGCATCAAAAGTGCTGTTTTTCCAATGACACCTGGCATTCCCAATGTCTGCCAGCAAAAAGAAGCCCAATTCCTCCCATGCAGGGCTTTAGAGATGTCACAAACCTTTGCTAGGGAAGGGCAGAAGCCATTAGTTCCAGTTCAGGGAGTTAAATGATGTGATTCTTTCTTCTTGTGTGCAACTTGTTATTTAAATATATGTTCTTGACACTATTACAGCTGGAGAGAGCACCTTGATTGATTTTTTTGGTTCATGATTGAGTTTAATCTTATAGCTCGAGGTAGACAGCATATGCATGAGGCTCATGCAAAGCTTTTTAATGATTCTGTGTACCTGTAGAATTTTAACACTGATTTAAAGTAACGCATCTGGGCAATAGAAATTATAAGAAAACCCCATAATATTTGCAAAAATAGCTTACCTACTCTGCACACAGAGAAAATAAAGCAAGAATGCAAAGCAAGTCAGCCTGGAGGCTGGAGAAAAAGGTTTTCCCTGTGGTTAGCCACACGGGGTTTCTAACCTGAAGCCTCATCTTGGCCATACCTTGTCCGGTCCATCGGTGCTGCAAGGAGCCCCTGTGGGATGTCAAGCCAAAGATACAGATCTACCTTAATCTACCCCAGCCGGGTTTTCACTGGGTACAGTGGAAGTATGTCCTTACTTTGCAGGGATGCTCAAAGAATAAATCGCACTAATAACTGGGCTGAGCTCACAGGCAGCGATACTGAGAGTTCACGAGGCAGAAATTGCTCTTGGATCCCTGAGCTGCGCTTTAAACTTCTGCTTGCATTTTCCTTCCTGTTATTCCTAGGGATTCACTCGGAAAAGCAATCTATGACTATCTTCGCTTTAAATTCATGGCGCACAGGACAACATCAGCCACTGCCCATTTTAATTAGTGGCAAATCTTAACTGAAAACCCAAGAGAGAAGTTAAGACTAAAGCCTTTCTTGCGCCGCAGAGATGGAAAACACATGGATGCGTCAGCCTCAAACCTCGGCATCATTCCAGAGATGGAAAATATTCAGGTTCTGTTTTTTTACCTTTTGTCTGCTTTCAAGCCTCGACCTCCTCACTGCTCCAGACCTCCTTGCATCGCCAGCAGCAGGAAATGAAGCATCGTTAGGGATGGGTTTCTTTGGACACTGGACTTCCTCTTGGAAATTATTTGTACGGGATTTTTTTTATTTTCTTCCCCAGGAGGATCTAAAATTTCTTCATGAGCAACCTATTGTAGAAAAGCTCAAAACACTCAAGGAGCCTGTGCGTTTTCCAAGGCAAAGCTGCCATAGCTCAGCAGTTCCTCTGCCCGCGGTGCCAGAGCCGAGCGTGGGGCAGCTCCTCTCCCACACGATGCTGCAGAGATGCTTCGCTCGAGCTGAGCATCAGGAGACCGTCTGCAGCCATGAAGTGACTCAAGGGCTCGCAGACGAGAATATTTGGAAGCCGAAAAGCAACATGGTTTAAAAATTTCCACTGTCTGTAGTGGTTTGCAGATGACCGATGTCAACGCCCTCTTGACTGCAGTGTTTATACAACGCGCTGGGGTGAAGCAGAAGAGGGGCTGGAGCGCTGCTCGAGACAGATGGGTCCCTTTGAGCCCTGCGAGCTGTGAGCAGGGCAGGAAGAGAGGCAGAGCCAGGATCTGGCCATGGAGAGGTCCAGGGATGTTAGCTGCATCCCTATTTGTAATGGCCTGGCTGAACTTTTGGTCAGTGAGTTGGTAGCTCTGTTTCTAATTATCCAGTTTGGTTTTTATTTTCTGGTGCTTTTTTAGTGTAGTATTTCCAGTGTGGGTGAATGGCCCTAATTCCTCTGCCCTGGGAGGAGCGGTGATGTTTCACCACTCCTTCACCCCCATGAGTATGTGCCCCTGAGCAGCAGTGGTTCGTGCTGTCACCACGTGCTCTCTCCAGCTGCGATTTCACCTATCAGGCAGGGGAAGAGATGAGGACCCCAACCAAACATCCCTTCCTATTACCTGCACACGCTTAGACCTGGGAGATCGTATGGATATACCACCGTCCCGGGCAGGCGCTATGGGAGGAGAGGCTGTGCCTGTGCGGAAAGGGTCCTGTGCACCTGCACCTTCGCGTGGCACTGCCTTTCCTGCCCTGTGACAGGGGCTGTTATCACACTTACCTCAGCACAGACAGGGAGCAAAAGGATGTTTGCTGGTGCCTAAACACACAACTGTTCCCTCTCTCTTTCTCCTCGTCCCTGTTTGCACTACCGGTGCCAGGAACATGCCTGCAGCATCCTGGAGATGGCCCTGCCCCGGGCTGGGTGGCTCCTTGAAAGCGGTCCCATCTCCGTAGCAAGCCCAGACGGTGATTCAGCCCGGCGCTGCCGAGGCGCAGGGCACGTTACAGCAAGTCATTCCCAGGGCAGCTTCTCCGACAGAGCAAATTATCCTGACGAAGTAGACGGCACCCAGCCCTCCTTCACCCTTCCCAACGGAACGGCAGCTTTCCTGTGACTTGCCACTGCTGACTCAGCCACTCCGGGAACTTGGCTTTCTGTGTGCCGAAATAAAGCAGGCAGAGGTGTCCCTGCAGCGGGTCCCGTGCGGTGCTGTCCCGCCTGGGTGGGTGGGAGCACCAGGACACAGGTGCTGGCAGGGACAGGACTGTCCGTCCCGGCAAACCCCAGCTCACAGCTCAGGAAGAAGCAGCACATTTCAAACGGCCGCAGTTCCCTGGTGAGGCTGGAGAAGCAGAGTCCCCTGAAAGTTTCCACGTCTGCAGAGGATGCCAGGAAACGGCTCTTTCCTGCCCTGGGCTCCCGCGGAGCCCGCATCAGATCGGAGCCGTGCGGGACGGAGCACCCTCCCCATCCCACTGCTCAGCCACAGCTACGAGCAAAGCCAGGCTAGAAGAAAGCGTCGTTCCGGAGTGCTAAGGGTGGTTAACGAAACAAGGGGTGTTAGCAGGAACAAATTAAAGCCAGCTCAGCAGCAACCTGGCCTTGCACTTATTCACCTGCTGCAGTGAAGCAGACAAAGCGAGACGAAGCAGCGCAGGCAGAGACCACCTCTTTCCATGACTCACCCAAGCAACCTGCTTGTGCAGGGTGGGAACCTATAGCAATAGTACTTTTTTCCCCCCCCCAACTTATCCAGATCCATTTAACTTACCTTGTGACTCAGAACCCCCCCGTCTCTTTCTTTCCTTGCTCTTGCCTAGCAGGAGGCATAATATGAAAGCTGCCGTTCATTCAGGTTTTTCAGTCTTCAGTGGCGGCTGCAGCTTCCTAGCTGGAGTCCAAATGAAACACTGAGAGTCAGTCCGGCTCCTTATGAAACCCAGCAGCTAGGTTGTTTGCAGAAGCAAGGTTTTTTTCTTGTTTCTTTGCTTGCATCAACTCGTGCCGGGTTCCCGTGCTGTCGTCCTGCTGAAGTTTCCTTCGGACTCGCAGCCGGTCTGTCGGGTTGCACGGTGCCTCTCACAATGATGGAAATGAAGACCAAAAAATTTGTGAATAAAAAAAAAAAAAATGTTTCAAAAAACCACAGACCCAAAACCACATCCAATGTTCCAGCCAAGAGAGAAAGTGCTGGGATCACATGGAAATAATTTTTCTTTGGGGGATTTCAGCATCTTTTTAGGCAGGAGAAAGGAGGAAAAACAAACCCAAACCCACAATGAAAGCCCTGGCTTTTGTGCATGAGGTGTAAAGGTGGCCAAAGAATTTTGAAGGGGTGCAGCAATGGAAAGTGCCCCGGCAGTGATTCTGGGGGAAGGTGCGAGTGTGTGTCCGGGTGCCTGGGGACAGGCCAGCACTAAGGGAAGACGTCACCCCCACTGTCCCATGCACCTCCCCGCTGAAAAATAAACTGCTGGCTCCTTGCTTCTTTGTGAGCAGATCTGGGGCCAATCTCAGGAAGGTGACGTGCGGCTGCGGTATGCTGCTTTCCCTCCCTGCTTCACAGGTTTAGGGGATAACGCCTTACACCGCACCATCCACGGCAGGATGCGATGCGCGTTAGCATCCTGTGCCTGGGAAAGGAAGGGGAGGTCAAGCACAGGGATGAAACTTCCTCAGCGTGTGTTTCCAGACAGTTGTCTCCCATCACTACCTGTTTGCTGGCGGTGCGTTTTGCACTCACTTTTCCATGGCACCCAGAAATGGCTGGAGGGCAAGTTGCCACTATTTCACATTAATCAGGGACTGAATTACCGACTCCTCCGGCTAACTGTAGGAATCACAGCCGGGGCGCCCTGAGGGTCTGTGCGGGATGGGGGGTGTGGAGACCATCCCCAAAGGGGGCTGAGCAGCGAGCATCTTCAGAGAAGCCGTCCAGCCCTGTCCTGCCTGTGCTGGCCTATCTGCAGAGGAGCATACGGTGGTCCTGGCCACGTGTGAGTCCTTTGGGAGGGCTGGTGGCCACCGTGGAGTGAGGATGCTGCAGAACTGAGCACAGCACGGCAGGGTCATGCATTCTGCATGCCAGCAGGACCATCCCTTAGCCAGGAGACAATGTGGGATGTAGCACAGATGGTTTTTGTCCAAGGGATTGCTGAGACAAAGTCACTCGGGACAGCACGGAGCAGGCACGGGGGTTTCAGAGCACAGCAAATGTCGCACACCTCCCTGGCCCCGGGGCAGAGCAGCACTGCACCAATGCTCTTTGATTTTGATGCCCGCACTTTCCTAGCAGAAATTGCACACTTGGTCATTTCCAGCCCTTGGAAAAAAAAACACATTGGTGGCTTTATTTAAAACCAGGTTTGGCTCTGATTTGGGGGATTTTTTGAGTATTTTTTTCTTTCTTTTTTTTTTCTTTTTCTGCTTTGCAACTGCCTCCCATTAATTGTAAAAGAGGAAGTTAAAAGAGAGGGGTATCCTATATGGTGCAAGCTCCAGCATCATTCCTGCACTAAGACTGAAAAAGAAAAGCAACGCCTTTGATTGTCCTGGGAACATCAGGAGGAGAAAGGGATGTTTCGTCCTCTCGAAGTGCTCTTCCCCACTTCAGGTCACAACTCCGCGCTTTAAATATTCCTCCCCCGCAGTCCTCCTGCTCTGCCACCTGCCCTGCACCAGACCGCAGACCTTCGACACCTCACCAGTCCATGGGGACACACACTGGTCAGGTCA